>KE157033.1:0-12181 GCA_000411055.1 Leavenworthia alabamica
GAATGCGCGTTTAGAATTGCCGAGATCAAGCGGAAGCTTAGACTCTCGGATTCTAAACGTTAGCTATCATAGGTACAGAAGTAGTATGATAGGTTTCATATGTTCGAGTCTGATGCGGTTTGAATACGGTTATGAATAGTAGTTCGGTTTTCGAAACCTTAATCCTGAATCCCGAGTACCTAGTACCTTCTTTAACAGTTTTAAAACCGTTGTTAGTCTCATTTTAGTTTGGATACAAAACATTATAAAACTCATGATTTGTTTTAGTTTAGTGTTTGGACTTTAAGATTCATTGTGTAGCCATTGTTCCTTGTGGAATCGATCCCTGAATACTACTGTGTAGGTTGTACACTTGCAGTGTTGTTTAGGTTTAAAACTTAACGTATCAATTTAATGTACAATTCTTTTAACTAGCCCTTCTATAAATTAAGAAAAAATCGCTATCACGTAATTTTTCAATATATTCATTCTTCTTAATAAAAAAAACAGAATCAAAGTATGTCACCTAATTTCACCATAGATTTATTTGTTTAATTTTTTAAAATACAACATTATTAATGACTTGCTCTTTCTTTTGTACTTTGTCTAATAATTTCTAAGATTTAAAATGATTTTAATGTATTTGAGTTCATGACTCAATTCTTTATCTACAGATTATTCGGAGGTGAAATATAGGAATTGTTTTTTTTTTAATTTTGGATTCCCAAGCTAGTGAGATATAAGAATAAGTTTTTGTGTGGTGAAAGATTCCAATCAAAATCTTGAAATATTGTGTGTTTCGTATTTGGCTTTCTCTATGACTAGCATTTCTTTTAATTGTGTTGATTCATGAAGCTAATAATTTGGATAGAGCATTGTGTCAGGAGGAAAAGATGACCAAAATCTCATTTTCTTGGTTGTTGGTTGAGTTAAACTCTTTGTCCTAGAACTTGTTTTTTCTTGTGGTTGTTGTGAGTTTGCTTTCTTTGTCTTAGAATTTGTTTCTTTCTTGTGGTTACTGTGAGTGAGCCATAACATGAAATCTTTCAACCTTTGGATTTTGACTCAATAGACACATGATTGTGTTTGTATTCTTGCAAGTTTTAACCACAGAATCAAATAGGAAACAAGGTGCAGATGACAAAGGAGCTGTAGATAAGAAAAATGACAACTCGACACAAAAGAAGAGAAGTCATTCAAATTAGCAAACATTGAATGATTGATATGATTAGTTTGTGATGACATTGATTAATGATTGGTGGTGTTGTTGTATTTTTTGTAGGGTTGAATTAAACTTTTGACGCTAGAGAAATGGAATCAATGTTGTGAGTATTTTTTTAGATATATCGTGAGATTAATATATATATATTGAATATGTTTTCCAATGGTAAGCTTTTGAAACAGAGATAAAACATATGTGTGTTAATGGTCATTTGAAGAGTTTTCAGGGTGAAACACATCTTCTAGTTTTCTCGGTGAGCTTTGGACTCATGGAGGTTGTTGTTGTATTTAGTCTATCGGCAGCAATTCTGTCTTGGCTTGGTTTCTCTGTTTCTGAAATTGGTTATGTTTGCTTGGTTCCAACTGGCACGAGGAAGCCTGGGTGCAGCTCATCATCTGAACATGATGGAACCATCTGATCACAGCTATCTAGTTGAGTAGTCATGGCAAATCCGGCTTTGTCTAGACTTAACTCTTTGTTTGTTGGGTTATTGCGATCTTACAAACGCTTGTGCAGAACAAAAATATTCAGTGAAGTGCACTGTAACTAGAGAGAGACTTGGAAGAGAGATAATATGAGCTATGAGATTAGCCATGGGCATTCGGAATCGTCGGTTCGTTCGGTTTGTAGTAGTCGTTAGTTGGTTTTTAAAAAATGTATAAAACTCACCGTTTAAGACCGAATAATCACATCTGTTTGGTTCGTTATTCAGTTTTTAACAAATTATAAAACTCATCTTTTAAGACTAAATAAACACATCAGTTCAGTTTAGTTTTTAGAAGTGTTAATTATTTTAATTTGGGTATTAAAACATCTTTGATCGATTTGGTTTTAGATATTAAAACATCTCCGATCGGTTATTATATTTTAATTTTAGTTCGGTTCAAAATAACAACTTATTTTAATTTTTTTATTTATTTGAGTTACTTTGATTTGATTCGATTTAAAAAATAAATAAAACATATAAAAAATATTAAAATAAAACAAAAAATAGAAAAAACTAAAAAAAAACACTAAAAATAAAATAAAATAAAAAATATCGGTTTATTCGGCTGTCGGTTCAGTTCGAAATTCGTTTTTTCAAAAATTTAAAAGATCCACCGTTTAAGACCAAATTAGCAGATCGGTTTGGTTCGGTTTTCATTTTTTAAATTTAAGTCGGTTCGATATATTCGGTTTGGTTTTTATGCCGAGTACTATACGAGATTATCAAGGTAGGCATTTACGCCGTGTTGTGCGTATGTGATCATGCTAATCTTGGACAAAATATTAATTTGGATAGAGATTCAAGAACAATGAAATTGATATACGTTCAAAATATTTTTAAAACATTAGATAGTTATTTTATTTTCAATGGTTTGTAAATACAAAACAATTCATACAAATTAAAAAAAATAGATGTGGATTTTAAAATACACCTCTAAGTAGTAAGAATTCATCAAAATGCAGTCACTTGATTTAAAAGTAACTTTGATTTTAAATCTATTAAAATAAAATAAAAACTCAATCTAATAACACCTTTAAATTTCTAGTTAAATAAATAATAAAATTTTAGTTGAATTTTCATGAAAATTATTTTTTATCAAACTTTTACAACATTATTGCTAGTCAAAATGACCAAGAAACATGAGTCAAAATTTTAACTAGTCAATCTTTGACTAGTCAAAATTTTGACTAGTCAATCTTTGACTAGTCAATCTTTGACTAGTCAAAATATAAAATCTTTTGACTATTTAAAATTTCAAGAAGAAAAAGGGAATTCATCTATTTTCTTATCACCAATCAACTATATAAAAGGTCTTTTAAATCCTATATATCTCAACAAGTTTCATAACATCAATACATAAAAAAGTATTCAAATAAAAAACTTGAAAAAATATGGCCAAAATCAAGTCAGTTGTTGTTAGTGTCATAACAATATTTTTGTTATTGGTCATAGCAGGTTACTAAAACACTTTTATCATTTGTATTTTTATTTTGATTTTATAAATACTTTCTTAGCTATTGAAAACTTATTTTACTTTTTTCGATATTGACTAAAAATATTTATATTATTTTATATACTACAATTTTATTTAATTATCTTTTATTATTTTGCAGAACAATCGGAAGTACCTGGTTACGATGATTGTTTTGGACGACCATGTAATGATAATTGTCAAAACTTTTGCACCCCACGAGGTTATTTCGGTCATTACTGTAAAAAGGTTAACCATGTAGACGTGTGTTGCTGCATCAAGGACGTATCCAACAAATCTCCTAATAAACTTCTCCATTGAACAATTAATTTATTTTTGTATTATTTTATATGATTATTAAATAAAAATTCTCAATACAAACTATAATATTTAAAGATAATAAAATTTTATTATCTGTTTTTAATATATTGTGGTGCAAACTAGACGGATTATACATAAATACATGACTGAGATCTAATAAATTATAAGATTTGTGAACAAGATTAAGAGTGGACATGAATTAAATATTTAAAAATTTTAAGGTATGTATGATTTGAACGAATTAATAATTTTTCAATTTATATTAATTTTGAAAATAATGAAAGTATTCAAATGGACTACAAATTAATACGTTTTATAGTTTTGTAAAAATGTTTTCTTTTTGTTTGTTTGTTATAAAGTTGAAATGTATGTATTTTCCTAATTTCAATTACTTTTATTTTTGGCCGAATTCAGATGTGTGCAAATATAAATTCTATATACTGTTCCCAATCTATTGTAGAGTCTTTACTCACTAATATAAAATATTTAATTACTTAGTCAGTTAAGAATCATAATTTAACAAAATAAACAAGGACCACAGACACTTAGACAGAACCTCTCCAGTTCTCCAAGACCGTTAATTTTCTTAAAATTTGTATGATAGATTTTGTATTAAATGTACAATTCTTTTAATTAGCCCTTCTATAAATTAAGAAAAAATCTCTATCACATAATTTTCAATATATTCATTCTTCTTAATAAAAAAAAATAGAATCAAAGCATGTCACGTCTCACCATAGATTTATTTATTTAATTTTTAAAAATACAACATTATTAATGATTTGTTCTTTCTTTTTGTGCTTTGTCTAGATTCTGTCTCTGCAACTCTCACAAGAGAAAAAGAATCATCAATGGCCAGTTGCTTCAGCTACGTCTCTTCTCGTAACAAATGTTACCAATACAGCTTTTCTCGCGCCGGTCTCCGATCATCTACCTCCGATCTTGGCGATGGTACCGTCATCCACTGCTGGATCCCACAGACTCACATCGACACTAAGCCCACCCTTCTCCTCCTCCACGGGATCGGAGCTAACGCCATGTGGCAGTGGGACCGGTTCATAGACCGGTTTATCCCCCGGTTTAACGTCTACGTACCTGATCTCATCTTCTTCGGCGAGTCATACACCACTCGGTCTGACCGGTCTGAGTCTTTTCAAGCGAGTTGCGTCATGAAGGCTATGGATAGCTACGGTGTTAGAACTATGACTGTGGCTGGACTCAGCTACGGTGGATTCGTGGCCTACTCAATGGCAGCGCAGTTTAAGGAGAGGATAGATAGAGTAGTGCTAATATGCGCTGGTGTTGCTCTGGAGGAAAAAGATATAGAGGAAGGGATGTTTAAAGTGAAAAGCCCGGAGGAAGCAGCAGAGGTTTTGTTTCCACAGTCTCCGTCGATGCTTCGGCGACTTCTCCAGTTATCTTTTTACAAGCCACCGATTTGGATCCCCTCTTACTTTGCCAAGGACTACATTCATGTAACTTCTCACCATTTATTAATAATGATTGATGCTTGTGAATGTTTTTTTTGTGTATACATTATTTATTGAGTCCACAAATATACTTGAGAGTTTAATAGACAAATGTTTTATGTGATTATGGTGTTTAGTTCTTATTCTAAGTTTCAAAAGTATTAATCTTTGATGTTATGAGATTTATGACTAGGTGATGTGTAAAGATTATCTTCAAGAAAGGAAAGAACTTGTGGAAGCTCTACATAAGGGTAGAAGATTCTCCAATCTTCCAAAGATAACACAGGTCTCTTCTCTCCTTGTTTATAATCATCCTTTGTTTTTCAATAATGTTCTCATCTGTTTGTAATGGATCATATGTAGCCGACATTGTTAATATGGGGAGAGGAAGATCAAGTTTTTCCAGTGGAGTTAGCGAGTAGATTGAAAAGGTTTAATCTATTTATCATCATTTCTCGGATCATTGTGTTTCTCAGCTAATTCGAGTTTATTTGTCTTTGTTTTAGATATTTAGGAGAAGACAGAACACAATTAGTGTTACTAAAGAAGACAGGACATGCAGTTAATGAAGAGAAACCAAAGGAGATGTACAAACTTATGAAATCTTTTCTTTGCACTGATCTCCAGATCAGATCAACGAGTGATCTTTGCACTGCAAAGGCATAATTAAATTGATCATTTCTTGAAATATTTTATCCCTTAATCATGTTGAGCTTGTCACTAAATGTGATTATTATTATTATTAAGAGATTGCTCTTAGTTGGAACTAAAAATATTTAACAAGTAACAGTTAAACTGTAAGACATTATATCTTAACAATTTTAAAAAATTAAGACATTGTTTATCTTGAAGCATGTCTAATTATTTTATCTTAATTAACTATAAAGTATTCAATTTTATTTAAATAGGTTTTGATGTCATAGTTAAGTTTGACAAAGGTGAAATGGTTTTCTAACTTTTTTATAAAAGCGTCAAAATCTGCCGATGCCGGTGACCTACCTTCCGGTGGGTTCTTTTTTTAATAGCTAATAAATAATAAATAAAATAATAAAGAATTTAATAAAATGAAAATATTAAAAGGGTAAAGTTGGAAAGAGTCTAATTTCTTTTGGTATGCATTTGAGGTCTACTCCTTTTATTATCTATCGCACAACTCTCTCTCGCTCCTGCTCTCTTTCTTCTCCCGTCGTCACCATTCGATTACGGTACGATTCAGCTTCTCATATCTCTGTCTTATACGATTGAAACCATCCTAGTAATGTCGTTTTTACACTGTTTACTTCACTTGGCCTATTTTTTGTTGTTCCTCCAAAAAGATAAAATTTTGAGGCAGGTAGCACCAAGCTCTTGTTTTTAAAGATTTTTCCGTTGAATTTCATCATAAAGCTGTGTTTTTTTGGTCTAATGGGTGAAGATTTCGTATGTTTTGTAATGGGTGCAAGCTTGTTGCTGTTAAAGTGAAACTCTTTGTTGTGTTGGTTTTGTTCTCGGGTCGAAATTTCATTTCATGAATCTGATTAGATATTCAAAGCTTTCATACTTTGGTTTGTTTGTTTGTTAGGTTTTAGTTAGCTGAATCTAGTTGTTGTGTTGCAGGGAGTGTAATGGCTCTTATACAATTTGGAAGTTCATGTGTTGCTCAATTGGGGATTATTCGTCCTCACTTTGCTATAAAAGCTTATTATCCAAGCAGATTTGAATCTCACCAAGACAAGTGAGTTTTTACTTTTTCATTGGTTTAATTGTAGAATTTTTATTTTTGTAGCGTTCTACTATATAGATATTCTCAATAGCTAATCCAATTGTTTAAACTTTTGATAACCTGTTCAGCCAAATAAATTGTTTAGGAGCTTCAAGGTCGAGTATGTTCTCACAGGGCTCCTGTCCATTTTTGTCATTGACGGGACAATCTAGAAATACACATTCTCGTAGAGGAACTCGCTTCACTGTTAGAGCTGATGCTGTATGTTTACCATTCCCTTTCATTAGATATTTGAGTGATGGTTCTCTTTGTTTGTTGTATCCTTTGTTGATGTTTTTGCTAAAGTATGGTGTGTGTGTATTCAATTTCCAGGATTTCTATTCTGTCCTTGGAGTCTCGAAAAATGCAAACAAAGCTGAGATTAAAAGCGGTATGTGGACTGGTTCCTTTTTAATGAATTCTCTATTCATGAAAATGTGAATCCTTGATGATTCTCTTGGAGCTTCATATGTTCAGCTTTTGAGTTGTTTTTTTTCTTTTGGATAGTTGACTAGGAATTTCTTTTACTCTCCTCCTATTTTCAGCTTATCGGAAACTCGCTAGAAGTTACCATCCGGATGTGAACAAGTAAGTTAAATACTTTACTTAATTTAGCATCCAGTATAAGGTGTTTGTATGTGTTATTACCATCCTGCATCACAGATTGGTGTGTTTCTTGTTACAACTTGAGAAACACTAAACCAAGAGAAGTTTTGCATAGCCTTCAAAACCATTACTCATAGACTAAGAAAATCTGAAAACTGTATCTAAAGGTATAACATTTTGATTACAGGGATGCTGGGGCTGAAGATAAATTCAAAGAAATAAGTAATGCATATGAGGTGAAGTCCTTTTTTTTATCCTTGAATAGCCGAAAATTGTTTTTATGTTTTCATCATCAAATTTCTTTTGTTCTTGTAGATCTTATCAGATGATGAGAAAAGATCTCTATATGACAGATATGGCGAGGCTGGAGTTAAAGGCGCTGGAATGGGAGGCATGGGGGTATGTATACAGTATATATTTATATGTTCTTATGACATTTGAATCAACATTCTGGTGATCAGAATTGGATCTTAAATTACTGATTTCGTTTTCTAATTTAATTTTGTAGGATTACAGTAATCCGTTTGATCTATTTGAGTCATTATTCGAAGGAATGGGCGGGATGGGCGGTGGAATGGGTAGTAGAGGTTCAAGGAGCAGAGCTATCGATGGTGAAGACGAGTATTACTCACTAATCTTGGATTTCAAAGAAGCTGTTTTTGGTGTTGAGAAAGAGATAGAGATCTCCAGGTTAGAGAGCTGTGGTACTTGCAATGGTTCAGGTGCAAAACCAGGAACCAAACCAACCAAATGCAAAACATGTGGCGGACAAGGACAGGTGGTAGCATCAACAAGGACACCACTTGGTGTATTCCAACAAGTCATGACTTGCTCCCCATGTAATGGAACTGGAGAGATTTCTAAACCATGTGGCGCCTGCTCAGGAGACGGACGTGTGAGAAAGACTAAACGAATCAGTCTTAAAGTCCCTGCAGGTGTGGATTCTGGAAGTAGGTTAAGAGTAAGGGGAGAAGGGAATGCAGGGAAGAGAGGCGGATCACCGGGAGATCTTTTTGCGGTTATTGAGGTGATTCCAGATCCGGTATTGAAGCGTGATGACACAAATATACTATATACGTGTAAGATATCGTATGTGGATGCAATATTGGGGACAACTTTGAAGGTGCCAACAGTGGACGGAGAGGTGGATTTGAAAGTACCAGCAGGGACACAACCGAGCACAACGCTGGTGATGGCGAAAAAGGGAGTTCCGGTATTGAATAAGAGTAAGATGAGAGGTGATCAGTTAGTGAGGGTGCAAGTTGAGATACCTAAGAGATTGAGTAAAGAAGAGAAGAAACTCGTTGAAGAGCTTGCTGATATGAGCAAGAACAAGGTAGCTAATAGCAGGAGATAAACCAAAACAAGATGTTATATATAGATTCATCATTCTCTAGTGGTTTCTACTAATGATGAAGATAAGCAAGAGGAAGAAGAAAGACTTATTTATGGTTATTCTTCCTTAACTTTTTGTTTTCTACTTTTAAAACAATTTTTATGGATTTATCAGGATTCAGGGGTAGGTCTTGATTGTATTGTACTGCTATTTATACATTTGAATCTTTTTATTAATGAAAAATTATTAAACAAAACAAATGTACAGTTGTAGGAGAACTGAGAAATTAACAGAAGAGAAATGTCTCAAGGTGCAGTAACACTAGTTTGGAGCAGAGCTTCCAAGTCTTTCAATCTAAAAAAGAGGAAAGAGACGATAATTTAGTAAATGGGTACGATGAAAAGAGAAACTTCAGTTTGATGTATGATCTTATTTACCTCACATTACTGAGATCAGAGTATACAGCAATCGCGTCCTTGAAATCCTGAAGAAGACAAAAAACAAGTTTCTTCTGACTGCTATTAAACCAAGAAAAAGAGAATAGAGAAGGAAGAAGAAGAAGACCTGATCAGAGGTTGAAGAAGTGTATGTGATGACGCATGACATCCCTGCTTTAGTAGCAGCCTATTCAATGATTTAAAAATGTGTCAATAGCCATTTAGTAGCAGCCGAGTTTAGGATTTTTATACGAGCAAAAGGTTTTAACCTGGAGGCCAATGACACTGTCCTCAATGACCAAACAGTCTTTTACTGAAACACCTAGCTTCTGCAATCAACATTTAAGTCTATAAAACTTTGTGTTAAGTTTATATACTATAATGTATTGTTTTTCTTGGTTTATATTAACCTCAGCAGCTGTTATATAAATAGAAGGATCAGGTTTTTTCTCCTTGACGTCATCCCCTGTATATACAAACTTTCAATAAGTGTTTGGGAGACATAAAGCCAACTCAGTGAGATGAAATTGTTACGTTTTAGATGTAAAAAATGGATCAAAGTGTAATATATTGATAAAAGTAGAGTTACAATGAGAGTTTACTTAAAAGGAAGTCTCTCCTCTCCCCCAATCTTCACTCAAAATATGCATAAAACTTTCCCATGTACTCTCCTCCCCTCGTATAGACAATCCCATGTGATCCTTGGTTAAAATACTAAGCAGGATTAATTATTTAACTATAGTCACTTTAGTAAGTACCCATTTACCAAAGTGTTTGTAGCAGCCCATCAACCTTGTGCAATATCAAGCCCACTCTTTTTCTTCCTCCTCTTATAATGATAGAGAATAGGAGGTATAGAATTCTCATATGTAACAATACTCCCCCCTTTGAAATTAACCTTGTCCTCAAGGTTGAATCCTGGAAACTGTCTTCATGCTCAGGTAGACCCTTCCATTTAATCAGCAACTCTTCCTGTCCACTTTTGGTGTTATTTCTCTGTCCCTGCACTATTTCTGGTTCCATCTGTAGCATGTTATCTGCATTCAGCTGTGGCGGAATAGATACAGCTTCTACTCCTTCACCAATCATCTTCTTAAGTTGAGACACATGGAAGGTGTTGTGTATCTTCACTTCTTCCGGAAACCTTAACATGTAGGCTACCTTTCCCACCTTAGCTTCTACTTGATAAGGTCCATAGAATCTTGCTGACAACTTCTCATTGCTCCTTTTAACCAAAGTATTCTGCCTGTAAGGTCTGAGCTTGAGATATACCCAATCTCCCACCTCAAACTCCACTTCTCTTCTATGCTCATCAGACTTCTTCTTCATATATTGCTGAGCTTTATGTAACTGTCCCCGTAACACCTCTAACATCTGATCCCTTTCCTTCAACTGTTCTTCCAAGCTAGCATTTATAGTTGACCCATCTTCATATTTCACAATCTCTGGAGGTTTTCTCTCATACAAAGCTTGAAATGGTGACATCTTAATTGCTGAATGAAAGGATGAATTGTAAAATAATTCTGCCCAAGCTAGATAGAGAGCCCACTTCCTAGGATGTTCACTGGCATAACACCTCAAATAAGTCTCCATACCCCTGTTGGTAACCTCTGTCTGACCATCTGACTGAGGGTGATAGACGGTACTAAAACACAACTTAGTACCTGACAATCTAAACAGCTCCTTCCAAAATTGACTCAGAAAAGTTTGCCCCCTGTCTGACACAAGAGTCCTTGGAAACCCATGTAATCAAACCACTTCCTGTACAAACACACTTGCCACACTAGGAGCAGTAAAGGGATGTTTCATACCAATAAAATGTGCATATTTGGTCAACCTATCCACTACTACCAACACTACATTGTTCCCAGCAGATATAGGTAACCCTTCAACAAAATCAAGAGAGAGATCTTCCCATACCTTAGTTGGAATTGGCAGAGGCTGCAGTAACCCTCCAGGAGCTAGAGTTGAGTATTTGTGCCTCTGACAAATCTGGCAGCTTTCTACATGTCTCCTGATATCAGACATCATCCCCTTCCAATAAAATAATTCCCCAATTCTCTTCTGTGTTTTTAGCACTCCTCCATTACCACCCATCTTACCATCATGAAACTCTTGCATAATCAATCTCACCAATGCAGATCCACTTGGTATAACTAACTTCCCCTGTCTCAGCAGCCTTCCCTGCATCCAACTATAATCTGGATGAGAGTTAGCATCCTGTTGCAATTCAGCAATTAATTTCTGTAACTCTGCATCCTTATCCACTTCCCCACAAATCTCCTCCAATTGCATTGCTGCTGGAACTGTAAGAGAGAACAATGATGACACCATACCTTTTCTTGATAACGCATCTGCTGCCTTATTCTCCAACCCCGGCTTGTATTGTATTTCGAAATCAAACCCCAATATTTTGGTCAACCACTTCTGATACTCCAAATTAACCTCTCTTTGCTCCAACAAGAACTTCAAGCTTTTCTGATCTGTACAGACCATGAATCTCCTTCCCAGTAAGTAATGCCTCCACTTCTGAATGGCAAACACAATGGCCATTAGCTCCCTTTCATACACTGACTTCATCCTCTGCCTGTCAGTCAATGTTTGACTAAAATAAGCAATAGGTCTCTTATTCTGCATTAATACTGCCCCCAGTCCTGTCCCTGAAGCATCAGATTCCACTACAAACAAGGCTGAGAAATCAGGAAGGGCTAGCACAGGAACTGTGGTCATAGCAGTCTTTAGTAATTGATCCTTCTTTAGTAATTCAGTCAAAGGCTCGGCAATTCCCCCATATCCTTTCACAAACCTCCGGTAGTAGCCAGTTAACCCCAGAAACCCTCTCAACTCCCTCAGGTTAGTAGGTTCAGCCCACCCAGTCATAGCTTGAATCTTAGCCTGGTCTGCAGATACTCCTTGGGCAGAGATGATATGACCCAAATATTCCACCTGAGGACTGCCAAACTGACATTTTTTTGATTAGCATATAACTGGTGCTTAAGTAACAACTGTAATACCAACTCCAACTGCTTCTGGTGATCACTCAGGTTCCTGCTATACACCAGGATATCATCAAAAAACACCAGCACAAATTTCCTGAGGTATGGTCGGAAAA
>KE157034.1:8915-22989 GCA_000411055.1 Leavenworthia alabamica
TCTCCCATGGCAGCTTTAAAAATAAGATTCATAAAATTTGAATTCGTTAAACCGATTCGAGTCCAACTAAAACCAAACCAAACAATTTGAAAATGACAACCGAACCATAGATTAAAATAAATTGATTCAGTCTCATTTCCTTTTACATATATACAAACCGTATCTGAAAACCAAACCTAACCAAATAAATTCAAAAAACCAAAACCAACTTTTTTCTATAAAACCATGAAATAATTTTTTTCTGCTAAAAATAACATTTGATTTCTATATTTTGTTAACCAAAAGAGTGTAGACAAATTCCAAGTTAAATAGTGGATAAAGTGTTAGTTTTGTCCGGTTTATTGTAAACTATTATAGTAAAAACTAAATTGAAAATAGAATCATACCGACAGTTGCAGATCGGTAAGTAGTCCAGCCGCCTCTATTACTTCTGCTACCTACAATGACCGTTTTGCCCTTCCCATCACCAACTAACATAACGTTCTTCTGTTTCGTCGGAATTTTGATGTTCTCTTTATAGGTCCCAGCTTTCATGTAAATGACCGTCCTGCCATTACTTGCTAATGACGCAGCCAACGCTTCTCCTATGGTTTTATGGGTCCCACTTCCGTCAGCAGCCACCACCGCATCAACCTTCAGTTCCTCCACCGAAGCTTCTAAAAGCTTCCGCTCCGAGGAAGTCAAAAACCTAGGGAAATCCTCCTGTTCCGACAAGAGTCTCGGATGTTTGGACTTTACGGACACGAACAAGTCAAGTGAGTTGGTCAACAAATCGGTGAGGTTTCTTGCATGGAAATCCATCACAAGTTCTTGTTTGTATGAGTCGGATGTTTCTTGAAGGCTTTGCTCACAAGTATCTTGGTTCGTGAGTGCTGCGCTTAGCCATGTATGGACATCTTCATCATCATTATCCGCATGGATACCAGACAACATGTCAATTGTATCATCAAGCAGCTCAAGGCAGTCCTGGACAGGATCGACCGTGTGGGTTTGTCTTGCTCGATGAGAAAGAGTGAGATTAAAAGCAAGGGCACGCGTCAAGAGAGCATAGTTCACACTCTCATGAACAGATGCGAGAAACCCTTGTTTTGTTCTCGAGAAAGAGCTTCCATGTCTCGAGAATCTTGAGAAGTGAGAGTTGGATTTGGAAGTGGTCACAGCTGAGGTAGTTTGAAGTAGGTATAAGAAGTTTACGATCAACACACATAATAATGTTTTTTGAATCTTGTTATTCGATATTGATGCTGATGAAGCCATTATGGTTATGAAACTTAGTGATTTGTGAGGTGTAGTACATGTGTATATATATACTTAAATTTTACTTTTGTAATATTATTTTCATTCGTGTTGTTTTGTTTTATTAATACTACGTACACGAATCTTAAGTTTCGAGTAAAATCGTATAACACAATGAATAACCCACGAAAACTTGTAATTTATTTCAGAAATGTTAAATTAGCTATAATGCATCCATATTATCATTTAATTTACAGTAATAAGTTAATATTATAGTACTAACTAATAAGACAGTACCTAATCTATTGTCTTCCGTTCTCATAATTAATGACTTTTTAAGATTTGTGATGTTTCAGAACATTTGATGTTTTACCAAGCGTAATATTTGTTAATCCATCATAAACTATTCGTCAGAAATTAAAAAAGTATAATCCTTTATTTAAGAGAATAAAAAAGTCACAGTAACTTATATTTCTGGTTATGCATGTTAGTGACAAAAAACGAATACTGATGCAATGAAATTAATTAACATTTTACAAAAACTTGTCATTATATTCATATTTGTAATTAGTTTTTTTTAGGACTGCAAATCTTAAGAGTGAAGTAAAGAAATAATTAAGGGCTTTAAGTCTTTAACATTTGCCAGACTGTGTAATATTCACAATCATTTGATGCTTTTTAATCATAGAGATACGTATAGTGTATTGTGCTCTTTTTTTTTGTGAATACAAATATTTTAGTGTTGACAAAAAAAATGCAGATTTATAAGTGAATTTATTATTATTTGTTCGTTAGTATTCATTTATTTATTGACCAGCAAAAAGTGGAAACATTCGAAAGCAAACCGCGTATAAGTTAGTAACTTTTCGCAAACAATTCATCACATATTAAAGTATTAACTATTAAGAGCTTGATTGGTTCTCCCGTTATCCGCAAATATAGTGTTTACGGATGATTACGGTTATTAATGTTTTGTAAAATTTATATATATATTGTTTTATATCGTTTTAAACCGTTTAAAGTCACAAGAGTTTGCAGTTGAGTTTAGTGAAATTATTTTTTTAAAATAATTATTATACAATTATATTCTCTAAAAAAAATAATTCATTTTAAAATACCTATAAATTAAACTAAAGTTTTAAAATCACTAAAAGATAAATAGATAAAAATATTTATTTTAGTATCAAAGTGAGAACTAAATTTAAATCATAAAATAAAATAACATCGTGACAATTATAAAAATAAGATATTTTAAATACCAAATAAATTAATATTTTTATTAATATATTACTGAACAAATATAAAAATTAAATCATAAAATAAAATATTTAAAATATCAAATATATTAGTTACATATNGATTTTTAATTTAACTGTTATTTCATCCGTTGGTTAACCAATCACAAATTTACCGCAAACGCTTCAGTTTTTTAATTAATAAATCAGTCGTTTAAACCGCTTTATAACGCTTAAAATTACAACTATCCGTTTTCACAAATTTTTGCAATTTCAGTCGCAGCCACTGCGTTTAAATCAATCAAACTCTAAGTATTAAAATATTTAAGTATTTGTTTATGATATGCATAAGAAATATATAATTCATAAGAAATCTATAATTCATATATCCCAGCAAAAGAAGCGACAGATGTAGAAAATGCCAATATAAAAGAACCCAAAACTGTTGCTCCAAAAATAAATATGAAAATAATAAGTTTATTGTTAGTAATATTGCGTGATTTTGTTAGTGCATGAATAATAATGACAGATAAGTTACGAAAAAAACACAAAAACTTAAATAGACAAGAAAACGGATCGATCTCTTATGTAATCCTCAAAGAAGATTCAACGACGCAAGTAACGTCACTACTAGTCAGTAGTCTGTACTCTTTTTATTTATATATTTATATGTAAATTAAGAAAAATTTAAATATTCTGATTTTAACTATATATTTATTCAAATTTTTAAATAATTGATATCTTTTAGTTATCTATATAATTTTTATTTATTTTATTTTAATTATAATTTTATTAAATATAATAAAATTAAATATTATAAAACACACAAAAAAAAATCAATTATTATGAAAGGCAAATAATACTTGTCAGCCTCGATTACAAACAAATACTTATTATATTTATAGGTCGTATGAAAACAATTCTTACATCTAATGTAAAATAAAAACAAATTATTGCATAATGACTTATAAACTTTTCGAAAGGTCTGTTTTTTTTTCGGCTTTGGTTTTATTTTTACATTTATGTTCTTAGAAGAAATCATGCTTCTAGATCACCTACTTGGATTAATGATCAAATTAGACGGATTGATAATCTTTAGAATTTTTTAATATTTTTTTAACTAGAACACTATTTTTCCTCGATTTTAATGTATTTTATTATGTAGTATTAAACAAATAAAGGTGAACCTATTGCAAAAAAAAAAACATTTAAAATTTGTTTTCATAAGTTCGTGTAATTCACGGATGAGGAATTTTTTGAGTAGATTGACTTTTTGTTGTTGGAGAATTTTCTTTAGTCTATGAATGTAGATTCATATATATATATATACTAATTACTCTTTATTTCATCTTAAACTTAGCTAATACTTTTTAATAACGTTGGGTAAAATATTTTCGGCACTACTTAATGGCTTTACAGTTTACACAAATTACAATGGACATAATCGAATTTTGTTCTACATGAATCAAACCGTTTATTCCAATATGTTTATATATATTATATCTTGATAATCAAAGAGGTAAATTATTTATCAACCTTAAAGCATGGATAAGGATGCCACTAAACTCATATATATGTCTCTGTGCTTAGGAATATGACTTAAGATATCGTATAATGTATAAACTTATTATTTTTTATAATTAATTGCTAAGTCGAGAGGTCATGTCTAATAAATGGATGCATACCCAATTCACGCAATAATGTACTTGTATAATGCTTCAAATGAATTTATCTACTAATTTAGTTCGGATTTTGGTCTTATTATGTATATAATAATAATATAATTAAAGACTAGCATAACTATTTTATTATTTACAATAAATAAAATAAAAATGAAGTATTTGTTTGACATAAATGTGTTGACGATTGACTATATAACTAACTTAAATAATTTTAAAATGGGACAAATCAATGGACCTTTCGATAAACATATTTTTGTAGTCATATAGTAAGTGTTTGTGTGCACGTCTAATAACATCAACTGTTAAATTTAAACCACACTAATTTTCAAATACTTCATAATTCAACTAAAATACGTTTTGGTGAATCAAGTTTTACAAATAACTATTTTTTGAGAAATTAGACGAATAAGTCACTAAATAATAAATTTGTTGAAATACAATTTTTTTAAAAAATAGTATGGTTAGTCGGTGATATTATTGGTTTGTGTAGTAACGTGAAAAGACTAAAACTATGGGGGAAAAAATACATACGTTGCGTAAGTTATAAAGCTTGCAAATTATTCAAAAGCTAGAGGTCCTTACCTTACACCTAAGTATATGGGGGCTCTAGCTACATCTTTTCAATTATTTTCTACTAAATTGATACTATTGTTATCAAATAAATGAAGGTAATAGAAGTGTAAATGTTACCTAACGTTTTTGTTGTATATCATTTAACAGGAAATGCATATAAGTTACTTACTACTCTTCTCATTTATATACTTATAGAAAAATCCAAAAAAGAACTCACTATTATGTTAAAGATTGGCAAAAGCTAGAGAAGAAAAAACACATACTCTATGTCATGTGTCTCTATTGTATTATGTTATGTATTAGGTAAACAGGAAAAATCAAAATCTCACCTTTTGACAACAAAAGTTGTGATGGGTTTGAGCTTCTATCTTGACAATTTTATTTGGTTTGTATGCTTTTACAATAAGTTTTTTTTTTTTTATAGTTGATGAATAACTTTCAAAATTTCCAATAATATCAATGCCGATAATATAGCAGAAAATGCAAATTCCTATCCATTTTATCTTATCTTTGTATACTTTGTATCATCGGTATAGATATCTAAACCTCTTAATTATATTATATATGCTGACAGAGAATAAAATAAAAAATATTAAACACTAAACAAAATATAAGTATGTATTTTTAGGTATCGTCGCAAAAATGAATTTAAGATTTTCCACTTATAGTTCATTAAAATGGAAAGTATGTCATAACTTTTAGTTTGTTAATAAGAAAAACAATATCATTCAATTTTTTGGTGACGGCACGATCTCATTTTGTTTAAATATACAGTAAAATCTCTTTAAATTTATACTCGATAAATTAATAAACACGATAAATTAATAAAATATTCCGGTCCCGACTCGGGCTAATGTAAAAAATAACAAAATTCGATAAAATAATAAATTTTTTGAAAGTCCCATGTAAAAATAGTCCCAATAATATCATAAATTAATAATTATAAATCTTAGACATATATAATTATAGACATATATAATTAACACAATTAGTAAAATATGATTTCACTGCTGTTTTTTTTTTCTAAGTTTGAATCTTGTTAGAGCTCATCCCTAATTTTTTTTATTGCATCAAACATTTCTAGTGTTGTTTTTTGATCTGCATCTAAAAGTTGTAAAGAGTTATATACGCTATAATTGCTTTCATACGCGTAAGTGGTTTGAAAGATGTCATAATATCGTCTTCAATTTCTTTATCAGCATTAAAACATAAATCACAATTTCTTCTAAACTCTGAAATTCTGAATATGAATTATTTTCATCCGAATAGTTGAGTAGGCTATTAATATCTATTTTATTCCGATAACTAAGATTATTGATCATAACTTTAAATTCATGAATATTGTTTTTATAAATTGAATCCTCTTCTAAATTCTTGGAGGCACAATCATTTGATCGAATTTTATAGTGTCGAAAAAAATTTACTATTATCACTTGATTAACATTAAGTGTTCAAGTAGAAACTGTAATATTGATAGCATTCACGAAATATATATATGAATTTTAAAAAAAGAATTTTGTTTATATTTAAAGAATTTTTAAAAATATTATAAATAAATTAATATCACGATAAATTAATAAAATATCATAGTTCTAAGATTATTAATTTATAGAGGTTTTACTGTATTATTTTCCATTATTTTAGTCAGTAAATATAGTATTTGTTGTCATATATATCAAATTACATGAATTAAATTTAAATAAAATGAAGGATTACTATAGTAATCCATAAAATGGTTAATAAATAGAATAACTTATATGTCTGTTTTTAAATTTTTATAGTGTTTTTTGATTTTTAAACATCTAAATCATCCCTTATTAAAAAAACTGAAATACAATAATACGTTTAAAATTTTATTTTGTCATCACAAAAGTCGTTGATAATTACAAAAATACTATCAGGTTTTCGAATAATTACAAAAAGACGTATTTTTTTATTATTGTAAATTTTTCGGTCAAATTCAATCGAATAATAAAACACACCTTATTGATTTTGGGCCAAAACATATTTAAAGCCCAATATAAACTCTATTAATTTCTTCTTCTTCTTCTACCTTTCCTCTAGAGTCTGGAGCAGCCAAATGTTGAGAAGATATTCTGACACACTGAAATCGTAATTAGATTTTATGAAACTATGGCTTCGGTTGCTTCTAAGCTGTATTCAGGTATATAAACCCCAACATATCTCAAATCGTTGATGCTGCATTCGTATAAACAAGTCTAATTTTGGATAGTGATTGTTTTGGTGGCAGACGATGTTAGTCTTCTAGTTTTATTACTTGATACAAATCCATTATTCTGGAGCACTACTTCAATTACGTTCTCTCAATTCCTCTCTCATGTAAGTTTGTAATTCTTACCAAATCTCAATTGTTTTGTAAAGAAATGCTTCCTTTTTTGAAAATTGAGTTTTGATTTGTTTTATTTAGGTACTTGCGTTTCTAAACGCAGTTCTAGGGTTAAATCAATTAAATCAAGTAGTAGTTATAGCTACTGGATACAGTTCATGTGATTACATATATGATTCTTCTTCTTCTGTGACATCATCCAATCATGGAACTGGAATTGGAATGCCTTCACTTTTTGGTTCTTTGCTTGAAAAATTAGAAGATTTTGTTACCAAAGACGAGAAGCTTAGTAAGGAAGAGGAGAAGCATGATGATAGAATAGCTTCGTCTCTCTTATCAGGATCACTCTCCATGGCTCTTTGCTGTATCCTCTTCATATTTACTATTTGGTCACTCTTCTTTGTCTGTATACTACTAGATAACATCTTGGTTAGTATTCTTAAAGCTTAGAATTAAGGTTAAGTAAAGGAACAATAGCATTTTAAGCTCACTTGTGTGAGTTTTTTTTAGTTTTTGTTTTTGTTTGATTTATCTGGCTAGATATACAGAGGGTTTTCCGATCAGGACATCTTCATCCCCAACCTCGGGTTCGTATTCGTTATGATATACCGTTTCAATCTTGGATAATATTCTCATCTTGATTACTATGTAGGGAACTAATTGTAGTATTTGTATGTAAATGAAATACAGATTTTATGCTTGCAAGGTTCTCCAGATGGCCCGGAACAGTATGCTTCATCTCTAACCTTCTTCTATTTGTGAAAATTTCTCCTGTTTGTCTGGAGACTCATGAAGGTTTCTTTTTTTTTTTTTTTCAGATATGTAGCTGTTATGAACTCAATCTTCTCCGCCCAACGCTTAATGGTACTTTTCATTTTGTTCACATTAGTTTCTTTGACGTTGTCCAAATTCCAAAAATCTCTTACTCACAAGTCATTTCATCAATTGGTTCTTTAGGTTCCTATTGATTCCTGCTACATAGGCACACAGAACTCAGCATTTTTGCAGCAGGTAATATCATTTCTCCTTTATTCATTTGATTCAAGTATCAAATCTTCAACTACATTACTCAATCTCAACCTATGCATCAAGTTTTTGTCACCATGACATATTTGTAGGCATCTTATATAACTGGCGGCGTACATCATAAACCACAACAGTTGGATGGTCTGTTTCAGTATCTAACGGTATGCTCTCAACTCAAAGTCCAAACACAAACCATTAAATAAGAATCACAAATGTTTATGTGACTCGTTATAGTAAGACACTCATTTGATGCTCATTCTCGTTGGTATTGTTTCGCACAAACAGACAATATTTGCAACTGATTTGCACTCCCGAGGTTTTGTACAACTTCCTAAACCAGTAGGAGTTGATTTCCGCGCATCGTAAGTATCAAATCATAGACTCTTCTTCTCAATAACTCATCTCTCCTCCTCCATATAACAACAGATGGTTAATGCAGGTGTTTTTGCCACAAGAAAACTATAGATATGGGATACATCTGTTCAGTATGCCTTTCCATTTTCTGTGAGCATCACAAGAAATGTTCGACCTGTGGGTAAGAAGAGAGATTTGACTCAGTCTTGTTCTTTATCCATATAATAAGCTATATCAAATAGTTTGATTCTAATATACAAAACAAAAACTATTTGCAGGTCTGTTTTTGGTCAGTCTAAACTTGATGATGTTTCATCTGTCTCTGATAAGAAGAGAAAATCTCCTGATACCTAAATTTCATCTTTTTTTTGGTTTATTACTTTCCCGGTTTGTCTTCTTTAGGTTTAAAACATCTCTGTTTTGTAACTTGTCTGCTTCATATGGAACACAATTGTAACTTGTCTTGCTGTTTCTTCCAGTTTTGATGCAAGCCAAACTGCAACTATTTGTAAAGTAACCATAGAATTCAAATCATTACGATAACAAACTTATAAACTACTAAAGACTAAATCGAAAATGACAATAGTACCCCTGCTGAAGAATTAAAATTACGTGAGAGAGTTTAGGACAAAACAGGTGTGTTGTGTTTTTGTAACACGTTTCTTCTATTTCTCCCCGTTGACGTTCGGCAACATCGTACGGCTCCTAACACTCCGTTCGTTTTTAAACTCATTCTTCTTATATAATAAGCAAAATTGTAACCAAAGATCAAAAACAACAGAGAAACAAAAAAAGTTTCTTCTCTTTTTGTTTTTTATATTATTTCTTATTAAGATCCGATTTCTCGCCGCAAAATTCGTGAGTGCAGCTTCTTCTAAGCGTCGTTGATTCGATTAGCTTTCTGGTGGATGATCGTAGGTATTGTCGATTTTAATTTCCCTGAATTTGGCTCTTTTTTTTGTGATCAAAACGAAACGATTTGAATTATGTGGGAGAGATCCAATTTCATCGTTGTTTTGGTCTCTTGAAATTGTACTAAAATGTAACGGCGTTGACAGATTTGTTTCATAAGGACTTACATTGCTATAGAATTAGATCCTTCATTTATAAGAATTTATATTGCTGATGTGTAAGGAATGTAATGTAGTATCGAGTTGTTTAAGGTAATGATTCTTCAAAGTAGAAAACAAATTAAGAAAGATGACAAAGTGGAAGATTTTATTCTTGTATTTGAAGAGTTCCATTTTGGTGGGTCCTTTCAAGCTAATGATTTCAATTCTTGAATCTGATAAAAAATGGTTGCCTTAGAAATGTTTCTTCTCTTTACAATGTTTTGATTGTGTTTGACTTTTATACTTTAATGCTTGTCTCTGCCTGATTACTTACTTACTTATATGAATCTGTAGAATGAGTTTATATATTGTGTTTCCAAGTGTTACAGTTGCTAGATACGTTGGATTAATGTTTGGAGTACTGGAAGGATAAAAAGAGAGAGAGAGGTTTAGTCTAAAAGGGGAACAATGCTTGAGAATCAATCCGCAGAGTTAAGCGAGAACGAGGAAGATAAGATTATAAGAAAACTATGTGCAAATGGGATGTGCATGAAAACAACTGATGTTGAAGCAAAACTTGATGAAGGAAATATCGAAGAAGCTGAATCTTCTTTAAGAGAAGGATTATCTCTTAATTCTGAGGTTTGTTTTTGTGTGTTTTCCAAACTCCATGAATCAAATGAGTTATCTCTCCATTTGCTTGTTTTTAATGGTTACAGGAAGCAAGAGCACTTCTTGGAAGATTGGAATACCAAAGAGGGAATTTAGAAGGCGCACTTCGTGTCTTTGAAGGTATTGATCTTCAAGCAGCAATCCAGAGGTTACAGGTTTCCGCACCACCTGAGAAACCGGCTACTAAGAAAAAGGTTCCTCGTGATTCGCAGCATTCAGTTTCTCAACATGCTGCTAATTTGTTGCTTGAAGCTATCTACTTGAAAGCCAAGTCTCTTCAAAAGCTTGGCAGAATAACCGGTAAGCTAAGGCCTACGAGATGTTGGTGCAGTCTTTAAATCTGAATCTTTCTTTACTGGTGTTTTATTTTGGCAGAGGCTGCATCTGAATGCAAGAGTGTTCTTGATTCTGTTGAGAAAATATTCCAGCAAGGGATACCGGATGCACAAGTTGATAACAAACTTCAAGAAACCGTTAGCCACGCCGTGGAATTACTTCCACAGCTATGGAAAGAGTGTGGTGATTACGAAGAAGCAATATCTGCATATAGACGCGCTCTTTTAAGCCAATGGAATCTTGATAATGACTCTTGTGCAAGGATCCAGAAAGATTTTGCAGTCTTTCTTCTACATTCTGGAGTTGAAGCGAGTCCGCCGAGCTTAGCTTCTCAGGTCGAGGGTTCGTACATACCTAGAAACAATTTAGAAGAAGCTATTCTTCTTCTGATGATTCTTTTAAAGAAATTTAACCTTGGGAAAGCCAAGTGGGATCCGTCTGTGATTGAGCACCTTACATTTGGGTTATCCTTATGTAATCAGACCTCAGTTCTTGCCAAGCAACTTGAAGAAGTAATGCCTGGTGTGTTTAGTCGTGTTGAGCGTTGGAACAACTTGGCTCTTTCTTATAGTGCAGCAGGTCAGAGCGATGCAGCGGTCAACCTTCTTAGAAAGTCTCTGCATAAAGTCGAACAACCCGATGATCTCGTGGCACTTTTGTTAGCTGCTAAGCTTTGCAGTGAAGAGCCTAATTTAGCTAAAGAAGGTGCGGGTTACGCACAGAGAGCAATAAACAAAGCTCAAGGTATGGATGAGCATTTGAAAGGCGTTGGTTTGAGGATGTTAGGACTTTGTTTAGGCAAACAAGCTAAAGTTCCCACATCAGATTGTGAAAGATCTCGGCTTCAGTCAGAATCTTTGAAAGCATTAGATGGAGCTATAGCATTTGAGCCAAACAATCCTGATTTGATCTTTGAGTTAGGTGTTCTATACGCTGAACAACGGAACTTAAAAGCTGCATCTCGTTACGCTAAAGAGTTCATTGATTCAACAGGAGGATCAGTGTTAAAAGGATGGAGATTTCTTGCACTTGTTTTGTCAGCTCAACAAAGGTTTGCAGAAGCTGAGGTTGTGACTGATGCTGCTTTAGATGAAACAGCAAAGTGGGATCAAGGACCTCTTTTAAGACTTAAAGCAAAGCTGAAAATCTCTCAGTCAAATCCAACAGAAGCTGTTGAGACTTATCGTTACCTTCTTGCATTGGTTCAAGCGCAAAGGAAATCTTTCGGACCTCTCAGAACTCTTTCTCAGGTTCTAAATCTTCTCTGTTGAGAGTATAACTGTCAAAACCTTTCTTAACCTTTTTACATATAACAGATGGAGGAAGACAAAGTGAATGAGTTTGAAGTGTGGCATGGCTTAGCTTATCTTTACTCGAGCCTTTCCCATTGGAACGACGTAGAAGTTTGTCTGAAGAAAGCCGGCGAGCTGAAACAATACTCTGCTTCAATGCTACATACAGAAGGCAAGAACAAGAATCCCCATTTAACTTAGAATCTAGTTTTCTTCAATTACTCAATTCGGTTTTTGAATCTTTCAGGTCGAATGTGGGAAGGACGAAAAGAGTTTAAACCCGCAATAGCGGCTTTCTTGGACGGTTTATTACTAGATGAATCATCAGTTCCTTGCAAAGTAGCAGTTGGAGCATTGTTGTCTGAAAGAGGGAAAGATCATCAGCCAACACTTCCGGTGGCAAGAAGCTTGCTTTCTGATGCATTGAGGATAGATCCAACAAATCGAAAAGCTTGGTATTACTTAGGAATGGTTCATAAATCTGATGGACGTATAGCTGATGCTACTGATTGCTTCCAAGCTGCTTCTATGCTTGAAGAATCTGATCCTATTGAAAGCTTCTCAACCATTCTTTAAATTCCTAAACCTCATCATAAATTTTTCTATCATAAACACAATTTTTAACCCTTTTTGAAACTATATATAACCGTTTTTGAAACTATATAATATATAATATTGTTTTTAAATTAGGCCTCTGCAATTTTTAACGAAAAGAAACAAAATCAAACATTACAAAATAAGAAGTGATGACTGAGGAGTCATATTCTCAACTAGTTCTTTGGTATATTAACTCCGACGATTTTAGCCGGAGTAATACGGAGAAGATTCCCAGGCTTACCAGGTAAAGCTCCTTTGATCATAACAACATTAAGATCCTTATCAACTTTAACAATCTTAAGCTTCCTAATCTTAGTTCTCGTACCTCCCATTCTTCCAGGCATTTTCTTCCCTTTATAAACCCTTCCTGGAGTAGTACCAGCACCAATCGAACCTAAAGCACGATGACTCTTAGAACCATGAGTCATCTGACCTCTTTTGAAATTATGCCTTTTAATTCCTCCTTGAAAACCTTTCCCAATTGTAGTTCCAGCAACATCAACAAGATCTCCTTCTTTGAATATCTCATCGAATACGAGTTTTTGATTTGGTTCAAATCCGTCTATGGATTGTAATCTGAATTCTTGGAGATGTCTCATTGGGATTGTACCGGCTTTTTGTAGATGACCGGTTTCTGGTTTAGTTAGCTTTTTGTCACGAACACGACGATAACCGATTTGAACCGCGTCGTAACCGTCGGTAGCTAGGGTTTTGATTTGAGTTACGATGTTACCTTCACGGAATCCGACGACTGTTACTGGAACTACAGTGCCGTCTTCTTCGAAGAAACTCATCATTCCGAGTTTTGATCCCATTACTCCGATTCCAGCTTCCATGGACGCTGAAACCACGAATCTGGTTTTGGTTGATGATGATTTGGTGATAAGGGAAGAGGATTTCACCGGGAGGAAGGCTGGAGTGAATAGTGAGGAAGATAAGGTCTTTTTGTGAAGTAATGATGGGAAAGAAATAACCGCCGTAGCCATCGCCATTGTCGGAGATATTACGGAGAATAAGCTCACTCGAGAGGATAACACTCTTATCTTCTTCCTCCAACTTAAAGAAGCGAATCCGGGAGTTTATGAAATTTATGATTATACCCCTAAAGATACTGATAACTACAAAACACGTTCCGTACTTTTTGCAACATTTGTCCTGATAATCTAATTTTATTTATTTTATTCTTTGTTTCCTTTTTGTAGTTAATTTAACCCATTATTTCTTCCAACACGCTTACGTTAGTGTTGTTTATTGTCGTGTTAGCAGAAGTGAGGAAAGAAAATACTTGCAACTCTAGTAAAAGCTGATTGTCATATAATTATAAATATATCACAAGGATAAGTTTAAATTTATTAAACACACTGAGAAAATAGTCTGAACCAGTTTTTAAATAGGATCCAACACGAGAATAATATAGTTTATATCATCATCACTAGAGGTTATTGACTTAATTATAGTCAAACCATAACTGATAAAACTTGTAGAGTTTGATTTGATAATGGTGAGTTTAGAGACGAGATATAAGAAGAGGAACAGAAGCAGGTCCTTCTTCACCCATTACAGGCTGAAACAGATCCAACTCACCATACCTCTCCAAAACTCTCATCCTACAATCTTCAGCTGCCATCAATCCGGTTGAATAAGCACCATGAACCGAGCCTGGAAAGCTCGA
>ASXC01009827.1:0-16703 GCA_000411055.1 Leavenworthia alabamica
GATAGCGCCATTTCGTGTGCGCAGGTAAAGGAAAGGATAAACATGGATGTTGAGCTCGTGGTACAGCAGCTGGGAGGCGATGGTATACCGGTTGCTGAGTGTTTTATTTTTATGAGTCATGTTTGAGAACCTAGATATGATTTAGGCCTGAATTGAGATAATTATTTTGAGTTGTTTGACTTATTATTTATTATTGGAGTTTTAAAGACTTAGTAATTTCTGTTAGTAGGATAATCCGGTAATTTAGAACCGATAAGTATGGGATTATCGGTTGGTTAATAAAATTTTTTTAAATTTAACGGTTTTGAGTCTAGAGAACCGGGTTGGAGTGTTTCAATATCATTTATTTTGGGAGGCTTGTCCTGTTTATGTATTACAACATGTGTTTTGTTGTTTCATAGCGTTTTGGGAAACATGTTTAATGTTTTGGTGTTTTGTAAACACTATTCCTAGAGGTGCTCTCTAGAGGTGTTAAAATAGGCTCAATAATCAATATCTTCATTTTTTTTAATTAACCGTATTTATTAAGATCGGTGTTCATTAAAGCATAAACTCATTAATCCTGACGAAATTTTATTTTTTTACGTTATTGGAAAAAATATGTTTATACATTTTATAGAAAAAAAAATCTATTTTCATATTTTTAAATAAAAAATATTTTTAGTCCAAAAAATATATTACTATATTTTTTTATATTTTTATAATAGTGTCTAGGTGTCACTATTTCATAAGCCCATCGTCACTTTTTAAAGTAACCTGTTATTACTATCATTAATAGAGGCGGTCCCAACTCCCAAGTCAACTCCACNTATAGAAATGCTCAATAATCATATATTTATTTTGTCCTCAGAAACTCAAATCCAACTTTTTTGTTGGTTTATGAGATATTTCTCCATATTCTTTTTATATAATAAACCAATACCATAATTCTTATTACACTTATACTATAAGATACTTCTTTATTCTTTTACAATGAACTGGTTAGATAAACATATTGTCTTTGTAACATTACTTTCATGTGTTCTTGTAATAACACAATCAGTTCCTGAATCTTCTCTTATCACCAAACTTCCTGGCTTCAATGGCAATTTTCCTTCAAAACACTACTCCGGGTAAATCTTGAATTCTTCTCTATATATATTGACTTGATAGTTCTTGATTTATATGATCTTTGGTTTTGATTTGAAGGTATGTGACACTTGATAAGGAGCATGGAAAGAATCTATGGTATTACTTTGTTGAATCAGAGAAAAATTCTTTAGAAGATCCAGTAGTGCTGTGGCTTAATGGTGGTCCAGGTTGTTCAAGTATGGATGGATTTGTCTACGAGCATGGTCCTTTTAAATTCGAACCAGCAAAAACAAACACTAGCCTCCCACGCTTACGTCTCAATCCTTATAGTTGGTCCAAGGTAATTTTTGTTTTTTATTAAAATTTACCATATGGAATATATTAACATATTAATAATGAAAAAAATGTAAAAAAAAACTTTAAATTATCATTTCAATTATCATCTTTTTGTTAAATATAAAAATAAATGCTAAATTTTTGTTGACTCGACCGTTTAAATCATGATGTTAACTAATCATATAAAAAACGTTTATGATATTAGTAATTTTCGTTAAATCTAAAATAACGTCATTTATTTCTTATTGAAAATCCTCAACTTTTAAATTTTGACCATTTAAATCATTAGGTTTTAAATGTTAGTTATTTAAATCATAAACTTTTAAATTTTAATCATTTGAAACATATCTTTACATCTTTACATATTAAATAATTTTAAAATTAGTTTACACATATTTACATGCCAATATACTCATAATACTTATATTTTGACATTTACCAAATTTTCTCTCAATTATATAGCTTTTTAATTTATTTATTTCTTCTCTTGTTATAATGTACTATTTTTTTTCCAGGTCTCTAACATAATATACCTTGATTCCCCTGTTGGTGTGGGTTTCTCTTACTCAAACAACAAATCTGATTACCTAACCGGTGACTTGAAAACCGTATTAGACTCTCATGCATTCCTTCTCAAGGTGACTCATAAGAAAATGTTTTTTTTTTGTTTGCTGTAACTCATATTACTAAATACTTATTTCCTTTGATTTTTTTTTTCAAAAGTGGTTTCAAATGTTTCCTGAGTTTCAATCAAATCCATTTTTCATCGCTGGAGAATCTTACGCCGGAATTTATGTTCCAACTCTTGCTTCAGAGGTTGTCAAAGGTAATGTATCTTCTTCTTTCTTGTGTTAAATGTAACCAGAGGTTGTTAGTTCAAATCACGATTTGGAAAGAATTTTGTAACACCCCAGTTTCTAGTATATAGTGGTGCATGAGATGAGAACATAAAAGATTTGTTTTGACTATCTATGTCACAAAAATGTACTTATATTTCGGTCAATCATCTTTTCATAACTCTGCAGTTCAGCGTGCTTATGCTGAAGTAGTATTAGGATATGTGACATACCGAAAATGATTATCGGTATTGTGTAAGTGAGATCAATACACACAGAAAAATTATGTGTTGATTTGTAGGATAGTAAATAAGTTTTTAGAGTCTCAAAAATTATAATGCACCGACCATCAGACGAGGGTAAAATCCAATGAGGTTAGAAAAGACGTGGAGGTCCATGGTCCTAAAGAGGACATGAGGTCATCCACAAGTTTAGAGGGGGTATGGGATCTCACACACGGCGGAGATTAGGGTATTACAAATTTATTTTCCTAAAAAATAAATTTAACTTGGTGTGGATCCCGCCTAAAAAACATAGGGTTTTAGACTTGAACTTCCAGATATTAAACAAAGAACATAGTCAAAGTTTGATATTTTTCTCTCTATTTGTTGGTTTATGTTCAAGGGATCAAAGATGGTGTAAAACCTCTTCTTAACTTCAAGGTAACGAGATTAACGAGTCAATCTCAGTTTCTTAATTTCTTGTTTAGTTTTAGACAGTGATTATATGATTTTATCTTGTTTTGGACAGGGATATTTGGTTGGAAATGGAGTTGCGGATACTATATTCGATGGAAACGCTCTTGTTCCTTTTGCACATGGAATGGGACTAATCTCTGATCAACTTTTCCAGGTTTGTTATAATATTAATTTGCTCTTCCCCTTTCTTTCTCCTTAAATATTAACAAGAATAAAATCACAGAATGTTACAAAAGCTTGCAATGGAACTTTCTATGAAATAAGTGGAATTGCTTGTGAGGAACAAATGACCAAAGTTGCTGAGGTATATATAATGTTTTCGAAGATGTTACATTGATAATGTTATGAGATAATGTTTTTTTGTTTTATGTTAGGATATTGATAGATTGAATATATACAACATTCTTGAGCCATGTTACCATGGAACATCGCTTACGGCTTTTGACATAAAATTGCTACCTTCAAGTCTTCTTCATCTAGGGAAAACTGATCAGCCGTTAGCTATAAGGAAACGAATGTTTGGTAGAGCATGGCCAGTTCGTGCGCCTGTTCGTCCTGGCCTTGTTCCTAGCTGGTCTCAGCTTCTTGCTGATATTACTGTTCCTTGCATTGTAAGTAAACATAGACCTTCAGAATCGAACCAATAAATTTGGTTCATTTTTTTTTCATTTTGGGTTTTTGCTTACACCAACTCCAGACTATAAAACATCATTTATCTACAGGATGATAGAGTTGCAACAGCCTGGTTGAACGATCCAGCGGTCAGGAAAGCTATTCATGCTAAAGAGGTCTCATAACTCTCTTTGATCTTATTGCTACTACATCATGAAAACATATTATTTACATAACATTTACAGGAGAGTAAGATTGGAAGATGGGAACTATGTACTGGGAAAATTTTATACCATCATGATGCAGGAAGCATGATCAGATTCCATAAAAACCTCACACTAAGTGGATATAGAGCTCTCATTTATAGGTATTTTATAAATTGAATATAAATTCTTGACCACAGTTTAGAGAATGACCAAATAAGTCTTGATTTGAAGCGGAGATCATGATATGTGTGTTCCATTTACTGGCTCTCAAGCTTGGACACATTCTCTTGGTTACAAGGTGATTGATGAATGGAGACCATGGATATCGAATGCCCAAGTTGCGGGGTAATTTTTCTTTTGTTTAATTGAAAATACATGATTTTCTTTATACATTTGATGTAGTTTTTTTTACATTTGATGTAGGTATACACAAGGATATGCAAACAATCTTACATTTTTAACCATCAAGGTAAGTATTGAAGTGCAATTATTTACTTAAAGAAATAGCTTAATTGGAGAAATAATTGTTGATGTTTTGTATCCTTGTGGTGGTGATTGTAGGGTGCTGGACATACGGTTCCTGAGTATAAACCGCGGGAGGCTTTGGATTTCTATAGCCGATTTCTAGAAGGAAACAAGATTTAAAAGAGTTTATATATTTAAGAAAAAAGTATAGGAAATAAAGAAATGTTGGAGCATTTTGAATAAGAATTGTGTTTTTTTTAGGTTTGTGGATGACTAATTCTCCATTCTTGTGTATATTCCGACAGATTTGAGTTAAAAAATACTAATAATATGTTACTGAAACATGAATTTTAATACATCAAATATTTTAATACTCTTTTGATGAGGTGTCAACACCACAACTTTCTTAATTTATTTTGTAAATAATAAAAAAAATTAATTGATTAAATTTTTTTTATTTTTTAAACAAAATGGTTGACATCCACTAAACAATTAACTCCTCTATTTTAGGTAACTTTATATAATTTATTATTTTTAACAAAAACTGATCACTAAATGTACCTGTATGTGTTTTAGTTTTAAAATTTTAAATCTTATAAAAAACTAATAATTATGTTTCTCTATATACTACTCTCTATTTAATATTTTTATCTATTTTTTCTTTCTATTCTTAGCCAAATGTCACAAAAAATTACACAACAGATCAATTGGTGTTTCTAAGAGTAAGTCTTTTTCTAAATATATGAAACCATGTATGTGTTTATATATAAATCAATAGATTGCATTGTTTTTGAGTGATTACACATAATTATGATAATTTTTGTTTAATTATACTAAATAGTAATAATAAATTAACAACATTTATTATTACGACAATTTATATATTTGTTTTTAATTTTTTTGTATTATTTTTAATAAATAGTATATTTAGTTTTTTTATATTTTTAATTGATTTTTGCGGAATATTTCCTGTGCATAAGCACGGGGTAAATACTAGTATATATATAATTTAATGGTTCCAAACAACATCACCCTGTCAGTCTGGCTCCTCCCACCTGACCATTTCCATACAACCATGCGCCATCCAGACTAGTTGCGTGGTGCCTCCTTACCCAAACGGTCCACCAACCAGAATCAGACCACCGCCGGAAATCACTTCTAATTCCAGCCAACCACCACCCTAAACCCACATGCACCAACAAAAGCTTAAACTAAAGATATGGATTACCTTAGAACACCCTTTATTGGCTTGGATTCCACTTCTAAACCAAGAATCTCCTTTGATCTTCAACTCTCACTTTCATCACCTACAACCATCTCATGCATCAATCTATTTCTTGGTGATTCAAGTCATCAAACCAAGAGAAACGAAGGGCATCTTACCTTGGGGAAAACTTTTTACAAGCTTAGATCACCACAACTCTATGATCACTCCAAGATCTCCAATCTATACATAACAATCCTTCATTCTCTCTCTCTCTTAGAAAATCCAGAACTACAACAAGGATGAAGATACAAGGAGAGGCTCTAGTTTTTTTTTGTTAATATACTTGTATTTCATTCATTCAAATCCCAAAGAAAATATAGTTTACAAACTATTCAACCAAAAAGTTAGATACAATGGACTTCAAAAGATAGAAGCTTACAACATAGATAGGAAAAGAGTTTTGATAAGTCCAAGAGAATTAGAGACAAGCAATCTGCAGACAACATGCCACATGCAATTTCATGGTGTGTGAAAAACACTTCCACAAGCAATTCAGAGAATTTTTAATTAAAAAAACAAACAAACAACCTTTATTCTTAGCTAAATTCGAAGATTTATAAACTGTAATGTAACCCTTTCGTTTTTGTGAATTTGATTCCTAAGTGCTACAACTCATTAGGTTATTTGCATAGACCTGGATTCCAAAATCCAAACTATTAGTTGTTCAATTTACTTCAGTCCAATTATTTTTGTAAATCTCCACACACAAATGTATATTTTTCTCGTGATTCAAAACATTACTATTTCATGGCTCCATACCTCAGCGAGTAAATTTGGTTAAACTAATGGAGATCTCTTAAGTTGTATCAGAATTCACATAGTCTTGTTTTAGCTATTACCTTACTATTTTTAGCATACAAGAAAAATGAAAGATCAAAAAGTATTGAATCCATCAACATAATCCTTAAAGCTCTCTCATCACATCACCTCTCTTTTCTACTTTGTAATTTTTCTTTAACGTTTTACGTTCATTTTGTTTAAAACTTGTGCCTTCTTCTTATAATCTTTTGTCAATATCTTCAACGTTTTTTGTTTTTAATTGTTCGAATAAATGGATCGTGGAGAATTGAGTAGAGTTTTTCAATTATTTGACAAGAATGGAGATGGAAAGATCGCGAAAAACGAGCTAAAAGAGTTCTTTAAAAGCGTGGGAATCATGGTACCCGAAAACGAAATCAAAGAAATGATAGAGAAGATGGATGTGAATGGAGATGGATACATGGATATAGATGAGTTTGGATCATTGTATCAAGAAATGGTGGAAGAGAAAGAAGAAGAAGAGGATATGAGAGAAGCATTTAGAGTGTTTGATCAGAATGGTGATGGGTTTATTACAGATGAAGAGTTGAGATCAGTTCTTGCATCAATGGGATTGAAACAAGGAAGAACACTTGAAGATTGTAAGAAGATGATTAGTAAGGTTGATGTTGATGGAGATGGTATGGTTAATTTTAAAGAGTTTAAGCAAATGATGAAAGGTGGTGGATTTGCTGCTCTTAGCTCTAATTAAAATTCTTTGTTTTTTTTTTAAAAAATTCTCATAATAAATTTTGTATAGATATTAAGCCAAGATGTTTTGAATTTGACTAATGCACACTAGATTTTACCAAAATAAAAAATAATATATCATGTTGTTGATTCATTGGAATGGTCATACAATCTTTGGGAATATGCATGTTTTATTTCTTCTTGTGCCAACAAACTAATTAAGTTTAGATAGGCAATTATTATTGCTGCACGAAGAAAGATACATATTGATATTTCGACTTTGGAGTCGGATCAATACAAATACCCTATGTGTTATATCACTTAGAGATCAAATCCACAAACCATAATTTACATTACTAAGCACATAAGTTTGAATTAAGGTAAAGTGAGAGATTGTTGTTTATGGGTTTCAGATTTAAATACTAAAAGTAATAAATTAAAGCAGTGTAAACTTATGAATAAAAAACGTTAGGCATTAGGGTTAATCTCCAGGATTCAAATTTCAATGAACGAGACAACTATCATAATCAATTTAAAAATTATCTAGAACTTGAACATAAAAGACTAACCAATCAATTTTCATAAATCCTAAAATCAGGATGTTTAAATTTCGTTGATTCCAATAATCCTATAACGATATTATCCAACATGTACAATATTTTCACAATCCACTATAATATCAACTATCATTGACTAAGAAAAGATTGCTCACCTAGGTTCTATCCAACAATCCTACAAGCTTTTGGAATATAAGCTCACTTAAGATGATATACTAATTGGCCAAAATAGTCTAAACATTCTGATTAACGATAGGTGAAGAATAACAATGGGTCATCTATCATATCTTTTTCTGATTCAATGAAGAATCCCTTTGACAAACCCTAGAAACCTAACTAAGAAACTATTCAGACACGGAAACGAAGAACTACATAATCATTGATGAAAATAACATAGATTAATACAAATAAAAATTAATAGAGTTTATACATCTTCTCAATATGGTTTAGAGAGCTTCTTCTCAGCTTACAAGAAAGATAAATTACAAAAAATCCAGTAGAATGATAAAGACGGCTAAACCTAATTAAATAACAACTAAAATTTTCTTTTTTTTTCACGGGTCGGGCACAGGTCCGTTCGATCTCTTCTGGTCCAAATGATCATGCGGTCTTCAAGCAGGGATCGAACGATCCATAGCTGGCTCGATCACGGACAGTAATTCTTCAGCCCGATTGATCATGTAAGTTGCCCAGACGATCTTCAGTTCTTCAGAGCTGGCTCGAACGATCTAGTCTTGGCCCGAACAGGCCGAAGTCTTCAACCACGGACTCTAAGTTGCCAGCCAGGGTGAGCAGGCTATACCTGGGCGATCTTCAGTTTGTGGGACTCGGGCCCGAACGAATTGGTGATGGCCCGAACGATCTCGAGCAATCTTCGGCTTTCATATGCAAAACTCGGACGATCCTTGGTACGTAGGACTCATGCCAGAACGATCCCGAGTGGTTTTCAAAAATCCCAACGTCCAAAATGCTTCGAAAACCTGAAATGTGTAGATTTTTCTCTATCTTTGCTTGGAAGAGTCTTAATATTGAAATGCATATGTATGGACCTGAAATGACTCAAAAATAACAAAAGGAATTAAAAAAAATCCTAAAATACCTATGTTAAAAGACTCCAAAAACACAATATATCACATATCGCTCTTTGCTAATCAGGGACAACAAAAGTGATGTCTAAGCCTTGATGGCAGGGCCGGTCCATTTTGGATGTATTAAGCGAAAATTTGTTTTTTTTTTATCTAAAATACATATAAAATTATTTTTAGATTTAAAATATATCTTTAAATTCACAAAACCACAAATCTTAATTTATAAAAATTTAAATAAAAACTAATTAAAAACATATAAATTTTTGTTTAAAACATATAAAATCATTATTACCAATACATATAATCCACAAAAATTTAGTGTTCGTGATCCTAATGGATTCCAATGACGATGAAGGTGCAGAAGCATAGGTAAGCATACCCGAGCAAGACATGGCTGTGTTATTCCGTGACTAGGACTTGCTTGCTTATGTCGTTCTAAATCATCCGATCTTGATCTAGACAAGACTATAACCAGTTAATTTTTATGTGAAAGTTAAACTCGGATAAAATACCAGAGCGTGGTAGCTCCAACTGATAAAAAACTTTTGAGGTAATTCAGAAGTTGCTGATTCGAATCACGTCATAGAAAGGATCTCTTCTCCAAAAAACATGAATTTAACATGGTATGGATCTGCTTAGGAGATGTAGGATATTCGAACTTGAACTCCCAATATTCCAAAAAAAAAACTCGAATAAAGTCTTTTATACATATAGATGGTAGTGTTGATATATGAGATTGCTTCTGATAATGTTTTCTTGGCTGGCTGGATCAGCTGGTGGTGTCAGCTATATAAGTATCTCAATTAACAGTTTGGTTTCTTTTAGTCAAGAACATTATCTTTCATTTACACACTATTATTAACAGGTCTGTTTGGTGCTACAATCATTTTGATGCTATGGTGGGTGAGGACTATAACCAGGCCCGGTCTAATAGGGGTGGCAAAGGGGCCACCGTCCATGGGCCAAATTTTTTTTTTTTTGATGTTAAAAAAAAATTTTAGGAGCCCAAAAAAAAAATTTTAGGGGCCCAAAAATAATAAGTTAAAGTTAAATTTTTTTTTTGCCCTTGGATCTTATACAACAATGGGCAGTACCTGACTATAACAATGTGTAAGTGACCAAAGAAGCTGAGATTGGTGAGGTTATAACACATTTTATTTTCTAATGAAGAGAATGCAGAATTACTTCTTTTGGAAATTGAGTTTACCAATACAAATTGCAAAAAGAGATGCCAAGATAATAGGCAAGGCAACAAGAAGTGTAGCTACTAAAGCCAGAGAATCATATTTATAACCAAAATAATCTTCCAAGAAAGCTGAAACTTTCTTCTTCTCTCCAAATACTAAAATCTCTTTCTCCATATCTCCATATTGTGATGTCAACAATCCATTCAAAACCCATGATGTAGGACTCAAGTAATACATCCAAATCCACCATCTCGGAATGTTCTAAATCAACAAAGTTTCATCACACAATTACAAGAATCCAACATTGTAAAGAAAACTAGTGATTGTGTTTAAAGGGCTTACAGGTTTTGGCATGACATAACCAGCAAAGAGATTGACAATGGAGTAAAAAGATGAGCGGAGTGTAAAAGCAACATGAATGTTCGGGGTCACCACGACTAAAAGCATGCCGAAATAGTTGAAGATTAGCAAGGAGCAGAAGATTGTGTAGAAGCTCCAAATGACTTTGTGGATAGACCATTTATAGCCAACCATAGGATATACAATTATTACATGTAATACAGATTGGAATAATGAGTATGGAACTTCAACCAAAACCTACAAAAACATCAAGCTTTAACTTCATTACCAACACCGAGGTTTTTGGTTCCTTAATGGTATGATTGAGAGAAACTGGGAATAAATGTCTCACAATGGAAGTTGGACAGATCTTAATAACATATCAGGGTTGGACATTCGGATAAACGGATCGGGTTCAAGTAAAACCCAATCGGGTCGGATATATCGGATTTAGGAATCTAGTATCCAATAGATTAATTTTGTCAGGTTCGGTTTGGATTCGGATTCGGGTACGGATCGGTTTCGAATAAGGAAATATTGAAAAAAAGAAAAAAGGTTAAATTTAAAAAGTTTGAATAAACTTTCACAGATATAACTAAAATTTTAGAATAATTTAGTTACTTGTATATATAATTAGATTTTGGGTTTTAACCAACAGGTTCAGATTCGAGTACGGGGTTTTCGGGTTTAGGAGTCTAGCACCCAATAAAATAATTTTTCGGAATTGGATTCGAATTCGGGTAGTGTTTTTCGGATCAGGTTCGGGTCGGGTGCTTTGGGTAGGATATTTTACCCAGAGCTATAACATATAAAGGATATGAGTCAATCTACTTATTGTCAATTGATTTTCAGTTGAAAACCTATAATCTAAGAGAGAATGTTTAATAACCTGAGCTAAGGAATATGCCCATGAGGTGTACATACGAGCAAATCTTTCGCGGTAGAATACATTTCTTTCGGTTGCAACGCAGAACAATACTGTTGAACAATTGTTTATGCCAGAAAAAAGAACCACTGTAAACATTGCACCAAATATGTTGAAAAGATCTTGCTGATTGTTTCTGCAAAGAAGAGATATCATTATTATCTGTTTGAAAACCAATTCAAGAACTCAAGAAAGATGGAGGAAGAGACAAACATTTGCTTAGCTTTTTGCCAGAAGAGAATGCCACAGAGCAAAGAAGTAAGACACATGAATATAATGCGAGTGAGATTGTATGAAGGATTTCTCCAATAAGACAAATGTTGTTTCCAGAGGCATATCTTGAATTGTTCCCAACCAGATCGAGCATACCGCGAAGAGGAGACTAATCCTTCGAATCCCGAAGATGTAGATTTCATTTGCTCAATTATCATTTCATTCTCCCTAACACAAAAATGAACAATTACCATTATAATATAAGTTTCAAGCAAAACAACATCCAAAGGTAGACTTACTTAAACAAAGTTGATTCCTTGTACATTTGTGCTAAATCAACACCAAGTTTGTCTTCTGATGATTTGGATGTAATGTTTAGTATCCAAGTGGCTGGATTAGAGTTTTCGTTTATTTTAGGAACTCCAGGAATGCTCTACAGTTGAAATTTATTAATGTAAATAAAAAATAAACCATACTTTTGTGAAATAGTATGATAAATGAACCATTTGAATGATCAGCTTTCTCACTAATGTTAGATGCACTCAGAGATAGATCAAAAGATTTTACAAGATATGCGATATAATGGATAACAAGAGATAAGAATAAAGAATCAGATCAACTAGCAGTTAGCGCAAGATGTCAAAACCAGCGCGTATTGTATCAGAGTCACAACCCACTAGATTGGAGTCAGAGATCAAGGAAATAACACTGTCGACAAAAAAAAAGTATAGAAACTAACCATAAAGTATTCAATAACTTTGCTTGATTGTTGTCCAAGAGGTCCATAATATATTATTTTTCCTCCATTTTTCATCAATATTAGCTGCAATTAAAAGGTAACAAAATGTACATTAAACAAGAGATGAATTGTTTTTGTTCATAACTTTTTCATGAGTTTATACCTCATCAAATGCTTCAAAGATATCTATGCTCGGCTGGTGAATCGTGCAAACAACGGTTCTACCAGTTGCCGAAATGTTCTTTACAGCTCTCATTACAATTGCAGCAGCTCTTGCATCTAATCCTGTGGTTGGTTCATCAAGAAATATGATTGAAGGATTGGAAACAAGCTCAACAGCTATTGTTAGTCTCTTGCGTTGTTCTGTTGTTAAACCACTAATTCCAGCAATTCCTACTATGGAATCTTTAATCTCTGTTAGCTCTATTGTCTCTAGAACTTCATTAACAATAGCCTAAAATCACAGATCAAGAAAATGTACTTAGACTAAGGAATCTAAAGGGAAGGAAAAAATTTGATTCTTTTTTCTCCGACTTACATTCTTAGTTTCTGAATTGATATTAGGAGGTAGTCGAAGCCATGCCGAGAATTTTAGAGACTCTTGGACAGTTAAGTTAGGAGAATGAATATCAAACTGTTCGCAATAACCTGAAACCCGTGCAAATGTTTCTTGAACCTTAAGGTAACCACCTACTTGAATCTGTCCTTTAATGTCACCGCGAGTTTTCCTTCCAGAAAGAACATCAAGTAGTGTTGTTTTACCAGCTCCACTAACACCCATTAAAGCAGTGAGAACACCGGGCTTGAATGCGCCTGTAACATCGGAGAGAAGCTGCAGCTTCTTTTTCTATTAACAAAAATGATAGCCACACATTATAACTCTATATATATATACAAGGATTCAAGAAAACTTTAGTCTTTTACCTGTGGAGTCTTGATAAAATATTGTATGTCTTGAAATGTGAAGGTTATAGGATTGAAAGGTAATGCAGTTTTAAACTGTGAAGCAGTTTCAGAATTTGATTCATAGTCTTTTTCTATAGCGTTCTTCTGATGAGAAACCTTCGAACGCGACCTTTGTGAAGCTGAAATTGCATAAAAGGTTCAATCCTCAATGAATATACTTCATTAAGTCACATCTTTTATTTATAGGTTTGGTGAGCTTACTCTTTAGAAAGGTCAATGCCAGTGCAAAAACAATATTGAAGAAGAGTGTGAAGCCAATTAAAGCCACAAATGCAGTCCAATAAGATCTATTACCAAAGTTCAACCCACGAGCATCTAGAACTTGTTCTCCCAATGTTATGTTTTCAGATGTTGTCTAATGATAGAAAAGAAGATGATAAGGATCACATATAAACTTAAAATTTAAGTTATAAAAATGTGAATGGCTTATGAAGAATTCATTACCTTACTCCACCGTGGAGCGAAAAATTCATTTGCGGTTAAACCAATCTCAGCATATGAAAATGGAGATAACCAGAATCCCCACTCCAGCCAAGTAGGCATGGAGGCTGAATAATAACATAGCATCAATCAAATGAAACATTAAGAGACCTGTAATTGAAGTTTCAAGTGAAAAGCTTACGTTTTCGAACAATAAAACCTCCGAATACTGAGAGAAGCATTATACTGATGCTTCCAATGGTTGTAGCAACAACAAAATCTCGAAAAACCGCAGCTATAGCACGGAACATTGATATACATGAAAGGTGTAAAGCAAAGAAGATCAAGAACTGGCGAATGAACCTGAAAGAAGAAACAAAGAGAGTATAGTTTTGCTTAGTAGAGAGATTTTCTAAATTTAGTTTCATTTTTTTTGCATGCACTATTCATGCCCGTCTCTGATCTATGACAGAATTGACATTTGTCATGCACCCAAACAAAAAAAAAATCGGTAAAAAAGATCCAAATTTTGTTAGAAAATGACTACTAATTAAAGATAGAAAGGAAAAAAAAAATTTATAGAGCCCAATAAACTCTTGAGACGAGCCTGACACCATTGCAAAACATGTCCAAGTTTGTTACCTGCTTATCTCAGGACTATAACCAATGACATAATATGTAAGCAATGTCCAGAGGAATGCTTCAAGAAATGAAATTGGTATCTTTATAATAGCTGAAGGAATTGCATAAGCCCAAGCAGGGTAAAAGTATAACTCCTTTTGCTTGCAGAAAACCGCAATCCTCGATATAGTTAATGTAAGTTCTGGAAGTCCATCAGCAAGAAGTTTGAAGAGAGAAAAGAATAAAGAACCCATAAGATAATTAGCATGAAGAGCATCTATTGTAGAGCCAGTCCTTAGATAAACAGTCATTGTTATGGATCCAACGAAGATTAACTGCATAAAAAGGTATTAAAGAGAACTTAGAAATGTATTGGTTAAAATAAGTAATCAGAGCGTGTTAGTTCAACTAGTAAAGACTTCTGAGAGAATTTAGAGATCGCCAGTTCGAGTCACGACCAGGGAAACCTGGGAAAGATCTTACATCCGAATGACATGAATTTAACCTGGTGTAGGTACTGCGGGCCCTCGGACTTGAATCCATATATTCAAAAATGAAAAACAAGTATAACTTTTGGCTAAGAAAACTTACTAGTCCTGATTTGAAAACGTAGACGAAAGAGTTACGTTTCATTAGAAGAAACTCTCTCCTTGAGCAAGCTTTAAGCATCTCCCAGTTACTAAGTGAGTATTTTCTAAAGCACAATGCATCTTTTTGAGTCTGAGACTTGTCACATGTCTTAGAGAGTTTTTCTTCAAGTTGTAACCAAAGATCAGACTTTTTGAATCTCTCAATGAATGAGTCAATGGAGACATAACAATATGTTTTGTCTCTTTGACACCAATACTGTTCTTGATCTTTTCTTGAGATAACCTACAACACAAGAACAAAGGTTTTCAAATCTAGTAAAAGCATTACAGATATGATCACTATTATATATTAGTACCTCTTGAAGAAACTCAGCAACAGATTTCCTATTTGGACATTTAAATCCGCAATCTTCGAAGAATCTACACACGAAATCTCGCGGACCTTGATATATTATCTTCCCTTCTCCCATAAGAATCACATCGTCGAAAAGCTCGAATGTTTCTGGTGCAGGTTGAAGCAGTGAAACCAGTATGGTTCCTTCAGATAGAATTGCAAAGTGTTGGAGACATGATAGAATCTGGAATGTAGTTGAGCTATCTAAACCATTGGATATTTCATCCATGAACAGAGTTTTTATTGGACCTACAATCATCTCCCCTGCAATAGATTATATTACCAAATATGAAACTGTGTTTTTCAAGAGTCCTAAAGCATTGTGTTAAGAGTAGCCCTAGGCAAAATAACCTACCCGAAACACCCGATCCGAATCCGATCCAAAAAACACTATCTAATCTGAACCCGAAATCCGAAAAATTATTCCATTAGGTGCTAGACTCCTAAACCCGAAAATCCTTATCCGAATCCGAACTCGTTTATTAAAACCCGAAATATAATTATATATATAAATAATTAAATTATTCTAAAACTTTTAGTTATATTTATGAAAGGTTAATAATTTTTAAATATAACTATTTTTTCTTTTTTTTTCAATATTTTCTTATCCGAAACTGACATGTACTTGAATCTAAATCCGCATCGATCCGACAATATTATTCTATTGGATACTAGATTCCTAAACCCAATATATCTGAACCCGAATGGATTTTTCCCGAAGCTGATCTGTTTACCCGAATGTCCAGCCCTAGTTAAGAGTTTTAAAGTACCTGAAGTTAATCTTCTCTTTTGGCCACCAGATATTCCTGGTCGGGAAGCATCTCCAACATGCGTATCTGCGCATATATTGAGTCCTAAGATCTGGAAACATAGATGGTTTAGTCATCTTTATGTTAAAGGATAAAGAAAAACAAGAACAGGCTCTTAAAGGTATCATTATTACCTTTAGGATATAGTCGGTTTGGAGATTAGTTTTCGAACCCTCGATTGAGGTTGCTTTCATGTATACATCTATATCAGGATCTGGAACTATTCCTTTCAATTTCTCTCTTCTACTAATCTCTTTCATCATTTCTATATAATAACAAATGTTCAATGATACAAGAACTTTGTAAAAAGGGAACATAAGTCTTTATGATTGTCCTTACCTAAACGGCTTTTCGTGCCTTGAAAACAACCCGAAAAATCGAGTGTCTCTCTTACACTAAGTTCTGGAATATGTAGATCATTTTGACTAACATAACTAGATGTTTTCTCAGGAACAAACTCTGAGAGTAAGTGACCATTGTAACTAACTTCTCCTCTAGTCTGTAAAGTTGAATCAAACCATATGACTACAAAACACAATATAAGTGTTTTAATCATCAAGAACAACAAAACAAACCTTTAAAGAAGGATTGAGTCTTCCCGATAACGCGAGGAGTAGTGTTGTTTTACCACAACCAGGAGGACCAAGCAACAAAGTCATTCTACAAGAACACACCTAAATCTTGAATAAAACTAATCATTCTATCGAAATTTTCGGATTCCAAAAAACAAAAATCTACCTTTTAGGCCTTATGATACCACTAGCACCTTTCAAGATACTTATCTTCTTTTCTTGCTTTGAACATATGAATCTCTATAAATATTAGAAAGTAAAAGATTCAATATTATACAAGTCAAAGCAATTGAATAAGTAGTAA
>KE157035.1:0-22575 GCA_000411055.1 Leavenworthia alabamica
TTGTGCTAAGGCACGACGTCAATCGAGCAGCCGCGACGGTGCTGTGAAGCGGCAAGAGTGACTGAACGCTGCCAAGCTCAGATGGACACCTACATTTGAACCACACAATTCGTCAAAACAAGAAACCCTCAAATGAAGAGTAAGATGAATTTCACGATTGAATTGTTAGCAGAGACCTGGAGAAAGAGAATCTAGGAAGGGGAGAAGCAGATGGTTTAGACGGAATATGAAATCCGGCGGATGAAGCAGCCGGTGAAGACCCGGTGCCAGTTGAAAATTTTCCAAATGAAGATCTGAAGGAGGATCTGAGAGATGATACGGAGCATCTGTTCATGAATCTATTGCAAGAAGAAGCCATTGATAAGAAGAGACTGAAAGGAAGCCGGAAACAGTTGAGATTGATCGATCTTCTTCTTCAGACGTTTTTTTTTCTTTAGATACTAGTTTTTATTGGGTTTGGGAATTTTACATATAATTAATGGGCTTAGGCCCATATAGTAAATAGTACATCAAATTTAATTTGTTTATTATTTATATCAAAGTGGGCTCTTAAATATAGCTTGGGCCTTAAATTAAATGAGGTGATTTAATGTTTTCAATAAAGAAAAAGATAACCGTGTTTTTGTTTCTTATTCCCACTATAAAATAACAAATATGGAAACATATCGTCAGGAAGTCCCGAACCCTAGATTTCATTATTGATCTCTCTTCCTGTTGGCGACAAAGAAAAAGATCGATCTCTCTGCTTTCTCGTGAAGACACCGATCAGCTTGATTTCTATGATTATTCTCTAGATCCTTATCAATCTCACCTAGATTGCATCAACAGGTCTCTCAATTTCGATCTACTCCCGAATCTGTGCTCCGAGCTTGTGGATCTTATGGAGTGAAGCTAGTCAATCTGATTCGTTACAACGGATCTCGTTTCGTGGTGGTGAAGATCTTTGGAGGACATTTGGAGTCATCTGCGGCGCAATCGCAGCTTTTCCCTTTTACGATCTACTTGATTCGATTCAACACAGACGTTCTCTTGGCTGTATCTTTAGACACATATTCTGGATTTGTAGATTTGGATTGGATTTCCTGAAAGCTTGGAGGTTTCTTCTGTGAAGCTAAATCATCTAAGTAAAAAAATTGAATTTTAGGTTTTTCGTTTGTATTTGCTTTTAGTTTTTGGAAATCAATCTCTGGTCTCGATATTTTTTAAACCGAAGGCCTTGATTAGGGTTTTCAAGATTACTAGCTTTGTGATTTGAGTTAGTGTCATTTCTATGATGATCTTTACAAAATAGTGATACATATATGTGTATTTGCTTTATTATCAGATTAAAAAATTTCAATGGCAATATATTACAAGTTTAAGAGTGCAAGAGATTATGATACCATTGCTATGGATGGTCCTTTTATATCAGTTGGTATTCTCAAAGACAAAATTTTCGAAACTAAGCATTTGGGCACTGGTAAAGACCTTGATATTGTCGTCTCCAATGCCCAAACTAACCAAGGTTTGTATTCTATGCCAAATTATGTGGTGTTTTACTAGTTTGCGATGAGAACTTGGGGTTGTTTGTTGTTTTACTCTTTTATCAGCTGTTGCCAAAGCAAGTGTTTTTGCTTTAGCTGCTTTGCTGGTTAGTGGCGATATGGTTGCAGTTATGGCACAATCAATTTTTTTTTATACACTCTTCTATCTTTGTTATCTTCTCTGCTACTTCAGTTTTAAGTGACTATATGCTTGCAGCTTAATTTTACTTTCTGTTCTATTCTATCTTTGAATTTACTATGATTGTTTACTAGGTTTGATTTGTCTTGTGAACTATTAGGAAAGTGTCTGTTCGAAGCTTGATATACTTTCACTAGCCAACATGTGTGCACCTCTATGGCCTTTATATGTTCTCTGTTTTTTTGGATTTTCAGAGTATCTGGATGAATCAATGTTAATCCCAAAGAATACATCTGTTCTTATTCGTCGGGTCCCAGGAAGACCTCGCATCACAGTTATTACCGCACAAGAGTACTTCTCAGATCTTTGGTTTTCATAAATCATATTCTTGGTTCAGTTATTTTGTCTTAAATCTCAACAAAAGACTAAAAGAAAATGCAATTTACTGCTCCATATTTAGCTAAACATGTGACTTTTGGATTGAAGAAACCCTGGGACCTCATGATAATTAATGCAATTATCTTATCTTCGCAGGCCTATGAGCGAAATTAAAGTGGAAAACGTACAGGTTGATGTCACCAATGTTCCTACAGCCGATCCATCTGCATCGGCGAAATATGTAAGTTGGTTATGTTGAACATTTCTTGGCTCTTGTTGGTGTTGACTGCTTCAATTTTCTTTGATTACAAAAGTACTAACTTTCACCCGGTATTAACCTTCTAGCCTGAAGATGAATGGGACGAGTTTGGGACTGATTTATATTCCATTCCTGATTCCCAAGATGCCCAGCAGAATAATCCATGTCCTGATATTGCACCGGTAGATGAGAAAGTAGATGAAGAAAGCAAAATTCAGGCGTTGATTGACACTCCAGCACTTGACTGGCAGAGGTAAGCATTATTCTAGAAATAGTGGAGCTGAAAATTTCGAATTTATGAGATTTTTAACAACTCTTTCGTTTTTTTTGTTCAATGTAACAGACAAGGTCCAGATACATTTGGGGCTGGAAGAGGTTACGGAAGGGGTATGACTGGAAGGATGGGCGGGCGTGGTTTTGGTGATTTTCTTTCTTTTTGGTTGAATTCATTAAATTTTATCAAAGCTTTTATACATTTTATTTTATTTCATCAAGTTGTTGGATACTGAGTTTGGTTTTGTTGACTTGGGTAGGAGGAATGGAAAGGAAAACGCCACCTCCAGGATATGTTTGCCATCGTTGCAATGTCCCTGGTATATTAGCTTTGGATTTATGTTTGTCTCACTCTGTGTATGGATCTATCAGAGATAAAAATGTGTTAAGATCATTTTGTTTCCTCTCTCAGGACATTTTATTCAGCATTGTCCCACAAATGGTGACCCTAACTATGATGTTAAGAGAGCTAAACCACCTACTGGTATCCCCAAGTCCATGTTGATGGCAACACCAGATGGTTCTTATTCCTTGCCAGGTGGCGCAGTTGCAGTTCTGAAACCAAATGAGTAAGTTGTGCGGAATCAGTATGGGAACGTTGCTGTTTGGTATTTCTTTATATTGATTATGAATTTTTGATGTTAATGCTTGTTAGTCTTTCAACCAATTCAGGGATGCTTTTGAGAAGGCAATGGAAGGATTGCCATCAACAACACGCTCTGTTGGAGAACTTCCGGCTGAGCTAAAATGCCCATTATGCAAAGAAGTAATGAGAGATGCTGCGCTTACAAGCAATTGTTGTTACCAGAGCTACTGTGACAAGTGTAATTTCTTCGTGCCTTTTGCTGTTTTGCAAAAACCTTTTGTTGATATGTATCCTTTTTCACTTCTATTATTTGTTATTCAGGCATTAGAGATCACATTATTTCAAAGTCTAGGTGTGTTTGTGGAGCAACTAATGTACGTGCTGACGATCTTCTACCAAACAAGACCCTGAGGGATACTATAAACCGTATTTTGGAAGCCGGAAACGATAGCACCGAGAACGCTGGAAGTGTGGGCCACATCCCAGGTCTGTTATTATCTTAGCTCATACGTTTTTAAACTTGGTTTCATCTTTTGTCACTGCTAAATTTTCATGGACATAATATAGATTTGGAGTCTGCGCGCTGTCCACCTCCCAGGGTTCCATCTCCTACTACATCTGTTGCATCTAAAGACGAGAAAAAACCAGTAGTTAGTAACAATGAAGATACCTCAACCTTAAAACCACCAACGGAAACTGCAGAAATTAACGTGGAAAAGCCAGTCGATGCATGTGAGAGCACTCAAAAGTCCGTTACTGTGAAAGAAGCAACAGTTACAAAGTTGAATACGCAAACCAACAAGGAAGACATGCCACAGCCGGTTGCTACTGGAGGAGAGCCAGGTAAAAGAAAGATTTGCAATTCTAATATTAACTTCAGCGGACATTGCTAATGACTTGTGACTAGTAGTCCAGCTCAAATTATCTTACTGAGACTAATCAATCTGGACCACACATGCACATCTTTTTTTTAATTCAGTTACTGAGGAAACTCTAGATGTCATTATCCAATGTAACATGTGCTTTTTTATCTTCTTTCAGGGAAAAAGAAAAAAAAGAAACCCAGAGTGCCTGGGAATGGTAAAAGCTTTCTTTGATGTGCTGAAGGCTATTGATTTTTAATTTTTAAATGCCTATGTGAATCGGATGGGTGGCCTAAAAGTTTTTTTTTGTTGTTGTTGATATGTTGCAGACATGCAATGGAACCCTGTACCAGATTTAGCAGGCCCTAACTATATGATGCAAATGGGACCAGGTCCACAGTACTTCAATGGCATGCAACCTGGGTTCAATGGCGTACAACCTGGGTTCAATGGATTTCACCCTGGCTTCAATGGATTTGGAGGTCCTTTTCCAGGGCCAATGCCTCCATTTATGGGTTACGGAATAAACCCGGTGGAGATGGTATATGGTGGGGGTATGAATATGATGCATCCAGATCCATTCATTGCACAAGGATTTGGGTTCCCTAATATCCCACCTCCGCATAGGTCAACAATAAACTTAATATTCTTTTTCTTTAACAAAGAAGCAACAAAATAGTCTCATGATAGAGCTTTGTCTTTGTACTCAGGGACCTAGCGGAAATGGGAAACCGTATGAATTTCCAACGTGCCATGATGGGAAGAGATGAAGCCGAAGAAGCCCGGAAGGCTGAGATGTTACGAAAACGTGAAAACGAGAGAACTGAAGGGTAAGGGAAAAAAAACACCAACTCTAGTTTAACTACACATTCAGACAATAATAAATAAAATGGCTTAGCATTGGTTTTGTATGTACAGTGGGAAGATGTTTAGAGATGGAGTAGAGAATAATGGGAGAATGATGATGAACAATGGAACTTCAGCCTCATCCATCAACCACCCTAATAAATCTGTATGTCTCCTCTTTTGTTGTCCTCTTCTCTTTTTTTCTGTGTTTGTGCCTGGCTCTCTTCATTTACGTTTGGTTCTTTTTTTTTAATGATTCCTACAAATGGACTATACTTTCTAATTTAGTAATTTTTCTAATTTAGAACCACAAAGTAAAACATTTTAAAATACTAGGGAAATTAATTAATGTGTCCCTTGTGTTTCAGATTTTCTTTTCCTGAGAATTTTTAAAGAGTTTTTATTTTTGTTCAAAGAGTATTTTGAAATATCACCTAATGTAGGGGATATTTTAAAAGACTCTATAAGAATCTTTATATGAACAAAAATAAATTAAAATCATTCAACCAATAACACTAAATTTAAACTTAGATTAAAATTTTTAAAATTATTTTATTTAAATAACACCTTGACTATTTAAAAATTATTAACAAATAACACATGATATTAAACAAATCAATTAAACTATCAAACCAATAACATATAATTTTCATAGAAATTTTTTAAATCACAATTGAATAACACTTTACTTTAAGAATTGTAATTTTTAAAAAAATTCTAAAACCAATAAACCCTTTTAATATTTTTTAAAAGTAAGTAATCCGAAAATGTCTGCCAAAAATTTAAAAGAATATTAGTAAAGGACCCGACCCGTAAGAATAATAATGATTGGCCCAATTACTATTATTTGGTAGGCCCAGTAGACTATTATAACTTTCTCGAATTATATGTAAATGGGCTAACAGTTGTTTTATGTTTTTCTCACAGAGACAAGCTCCTTCTCCGCTTTCGAATCTCGATTACGATCGCCGCAGACGACCCGAGAGATTATCTCCCGAGCATCAGCCACCGCGTGAAATCAACTCTCCCTCACGCACTTCCAAACGGAAATCCGACGAACGGGATTGGCCACGTGAACGTGAACGTGAACGTGAAAGGTCTCGTCACCAAGACGTAGATCGTGAGCATGAACGCACTCGCGATCGTCGCGATGAAGATAGGAGTCGAGATCATCGTCACCACCGAGATTCTGAACGCAACCAACATCACCACCGCAAGAGATCAGAACCTCCGTCGTCGGAGACAACAAAGTCAAGTGTATTCGCTCGGATAAGCTTTGCGGAGGAAGAATCATCTAGCAAACGAAGAAAAGTATCTTCGTCTTCTTCTACTTTTGTGACGGATCCGCCTGCCGCCGCCGCAGCTACCACATCAATTCATCGTCACAGTAGGAAGGAAATTGAAGTAGCAGATTATGAATCAAGTGATGAAGATAGGCATTTCAAGAGGAAGCCATCAAGGTACGAGCGATCTCCACCAGTTAACGATGTCAGTGGAGATAATCCCCGGTACTCTAAACGCGGCAAGGGAGAGAGATCTCGAGCTTGAATTTTTCCTTTTGTTTCATTTGCTGCAAGTCAAAAATAATAATAAGATTATTTTTGTTTTGAGATTTTTTTAATCGAATGTTTTTTTTTTCCTCGTAATGTAATTCGATTTCACAAATATTTTAGTTATCGATTGCGGTTAAAATCATACATTAAGAAAATCATATATATGACATCATTCACGTCAAGGAGCATTGTACCTGTCACCAAACTCGATCATGAGACAAACAAAACAGGATTGATAAGAGACAGACAAGAGCGTTATAGCTACTCTAGGATACTATCTTATGTGTGTTTCCAATAGATAAGGAGAATCTATAAATATGGGAGAGCCAGCCAACTAACACATGTGCCAATCAAAAATAAAATGGTATGAGCTGTGTATCATTCATTTCCATTCTATCCCCAAGTCCAAACCCAAATGCTCTAATTGAACAATTACAACGTTAGTTTCTTGGCCCTGAGAACTCTCTCTCTCTCTCTCAAACACTCTGCTTTCAAGCTTCTGTTAAGATCAACGATGACAGAATCACAGCGTATGCAAGGAACGCAAACATGGCTATTTGTATCAACAATCTTGGATTTTCCCTCATGTTTGGTGACGTCACCGACCTGAAACGAGTCCCACTTATATTTTAATTACACAAAAGGAGAGATTTGGAATTCTTGGGTTTTCTTTTACCTAGCGATACGCTGTGAAAGCCTATGAAACGGTAAACTTTGGATGAAAACAATGCCTGGTCCCTTTAAAGTCGCCATTACTACGTTATCACCCTTCAAAGATTGCAGCAACACATATTAGGAACAAAACAAAAACCTGAAATCTTCTTCTTCTCCTTGCAAAAATATATATATGTGTTGAGGAAAAGAGTTTAAATGTACCCCGAACACCGCTCTTCTCAAAGGAGCATTGTATTTGATTTGGACATCTATTGAAGGAGTTAGAGCAGCGATGCATGACACGTCTATATTCAGAACTTCTCCTACCTCCAGATTTTTTTGTACAACTAACATGTTTTGAGTATCAATATCAATTATTTTTAAGGTAATAAGGCTTACAGATATTTAGTTGAGTGAGAATATAAAACCATACCTGAGCCACCTGCAAGGATAAAAGCAAGACCTTGTCCAGATAGGCGTTGTCTCAGAAATCCCTGCAACAACAATTTGTGAGTAGAAAAGCTAGACAAGGGTTTGTTAAGTTGGGGTAATAATACTATAATAGATAATGAATCATAAACCAATGCAGAGTATTATATCCTTCTTACCTCTGCACCAGCGGCAACAATGTTTCTTGCCCTCTGGTCAACCACCTTCACATCATGGACTGAACAAAGGAATGCATCTGGCTACAGTACACAAAGTTAAGATAAGGTCATGGAACTCATATGAGTTTGATCTCAATGAAGAAAAAAAATGAGAGAGTTAAGCGTCCACACTTATTAGGAACAAAGACTTTACCTGGCATAAGATCTCACCTCCAAATATTGCCAAATCAATCTATAAGCAAACAAAATAATGGAGAAAAACAATCAACAATCAGATCAGTTGTTACATTATGGAAAACGATTATGGAAACATGGAAAAGATAAACATCACTAACCGGGAGAATCCTAGCCAAATAAGGTGCAGCAATACCCACAAATCCATCGTTTTGCCCAGTATTCCGAAGAACTATGCTGCTTACACTTTTACCCAAAATCCACTGCAAGACTCCAACTTCTTGTTCAGGTGTGTACGTATTTTCCATCTCGATAGACCCAGACATGTAGCACATGGAACCTGCAACACCAAATCAAAATTAGTAACACAAATTAATCAAAACGAGTCCTAAAAAACTGAAATAGAGAAGTGAATTTATATGTGAAGTACCAGGCTTAGCAATAACTTTCTCCTCTGACTTTAACATTATCTGCCATGCCAACATACGACTAATGGTTGGAGAAGTTGATATATAATGCGAAAGTCACGATATTATAAAAGCTATCTACCTGAACAACTTGGGACTCACCACCCAAAATCTGGAAAGGTGTAATTGTATCTTGTTGACTCTGTATCACCATATGAGACAACAATACACTGATTTCAATGTCATTTATCACATAATCTCCGAAAATTATAGACATGGAAATTTCTATATAAGCTCTGCAAATTACTACTGATAGATGGGAAATCTAAAAGCCCTAATTGGTTGGATCATGCGTCGTATATAAGTTTTTCGACACTAAGTAAACGTAATTGAAGGATATGAGTACAAATCAACATAAAATTCTCTAACTCATACTTATAATGAACCTCAAAAATACTATCAAATTGCATTTCTCCGGCAATGAAATCGTTAAATCAGATCGAAATGATCGAAGAGAGAAAGCAAACCTGGTAGACATAAGGCTGAAATGGAGTTGAAAAAAACGGTGCGGCCATGGTGATGAAGACCACAGAAGATCTGGAAACAAAACCTCTTGAGAAGCTTCAGCAATTCTTCCACAGATCCAATAAGACAACAGAATTATCCACTCAACTTCGAACGTTCGCGTTTAATAGTAACGATCAGATCGCAAACAAAGCCGTCGGAGCTCGAAGTTTCAGCGAGTACAAGAGTGTTCGGAATTGGAATATAGTCGGAGACTCCAACGGAAAAACATTGCTGATGGCTAGGTCTTATTATCTAACGACACGTAAAGATTGACTACGTGGACAATTCTCATTGGTCTCAAGCAAAAGACACGTCACCCTTTTCCAGTCATTAACCGTTCATATGTAATATAAACTATAAAGGGACCTGTTATGTAAATACAAAAAACTTTGAACCTGTTATGTAAATACAAAAAACTTCGGACCTGTTATGTAAATACAAAAAACTCCGGACCTGTTTTGCAAAAAGGATTTACAACACGCCAATTCCTATTAACCCTCTATGCGAGTTAGAGGTTTCTATTTCCTTAAACCTGAACAAACTTTTCTTAACACTACTCTTCTTTACTAAATCATTCTAGTGATAATCCCTTTGAGTAGAAGAAACAAAATATAGAGGAATAAAAGCGTTAGAAACTTTTTAGATGCCATGACTCGAAGATTGATTCGAACCCCATATCTTCTCATCAGATTCAACACCCAACCACATAACATTACCATTCCTCGTAACAACATCCTCACAGCATCTCCAGCTCCACTCACGTTTCTAACATCATCCTCTGATACGTCTACATATGACACCGACTCTGAATTTTCCTTTTTGTCTTTGTTGGTCTCGGATTTGTTTAGCCCAAGACGTTCATTGAGCCATATAGAGATATTGATTAACAGCTTAGCCATCCATGCAACCTCGTCTTCTGACACCGGACGGGTCATCCATTCCCCTTTGTACTTCACCTTGCCTGCTATTTGTTTGCCAACACCACGTGGCTTGAATAGGTCATCATGGTTTTTATGGGGATAGTCCGCCTCTAGGGAAAAAGCTATTGGTTTTATGACATGTCCGCCAAAGAAGTTTGAAACCACTGATTTTAGCAAATCTACACACTTTAGGGCCTCTGAGAGGTTTTTCTCGGACACAGTTTGCAACTCAGCTTCTGCCCGCAGTATGAATAGCTGCAAAAGCAAAGAACTAAAGCCTTCAGCAAAATTAAAAAAGTTTTAAGTTCCAGTCACCCATATGAGCCAATGGATTCTAGTGTCATATCACTTTTAAAAGGGTATCGGAAACAAGAAAACATGGCGAGCAGATGTATGATAAGGGATTCTGATAGCTGATCGGTACAACTAGTGTACTGAAAAAAGAAATGCAGAAGAGCTAGTTCTGAAAGTATATATGCGTGAAGAATTTCTCAAAAATAGTATCCCAAGTTAATAGCTCACACCATCACCAATGAATGCAAAATTTATCTGATTGCAACAAAAATTCTCTTCAATTCAAATAAAATGTTAAAAACAGGAAAACATGCAAATGGCAAGGCTATTCATATGGATCGTTCCATCATAGAGAGCAAAGTTCCAAATATCATCCTACAAAGATTATTCTACTTTTTATTCCTAATTTATCACTACAATAGATTACTATAGGAATACATTTACCTGAAGCAGTTGCTGTCCGCCATCTTCACCATCACTAAAGAGTTTCAAGTCTTTGTTCCAGTTTTCATGCAAGAATGACCCATCAGCATTGCTCTCACAGAGCCCATCTTCCCAATCCTGACGTTTCACAAGCAGTTAGACACGAAACGAATTTTCAACAAAGTCTGACTACTTATGTGAGAGGGATTGATTTTGCAGTGTTTTATTTACTAGAAAATTTGCTGGAAGCAAGCGCCTAGCTTTTCGAAGGGTGTGAAAGCTAAATTCATTTTGTTTAATGTGAGACAACAGAGAACAAGTAACAAATGGCTTTGAGGGGAAATATAGGCATACGGCATACCTTCAACTGCTCACGGATAGATGGAGCAAATTTAGACAACTCGTTCACTGTTGAGTTTCCTGGTCCAGTTTGTTTAGCGTGAAAGGCTTTATCTATATTCTTTATCAGAACCAAAAGCTCTTTCGACCATGTCAATGTACGCATAACCTATTTAGAGAAACACAACAGAAGCATTCAGTAACATTAAGATTTAAAAAAGTCTTGCAATGCATACTCTACCAGATAATGCCATGAATTTGAGAAAAATAGCTTAAGCAGAGATCAAACCTTCAGAATCATCTGAGTTACTATTTCTGGATCTCTGTGAAGGAACTTGTGCGCAAAACCAATCAAATGCATAACCAAAGAACTGTAGTAAAGATAATTGGATATCACATAGCTCTGCCACAAAGACGTGTATCCAGAAACGTTTGTTTCATAAGACTCTTGCTTTTTCACATCTTTAACAGATCTATTTAAAGCAGCTTCAAGATCTGAGAAATCATCTAAACTGATCATCCATGGTTCCAGGTACATAATCCAGATGGAAAACACCTGAGATGCATTCTTAATAGAGCTTCCTATAGGACAGAACAAGAAACTCCTCAATATATAACGATAAAGGGGCCTCTGTAAATGGGTATTCCAGGAAGTGAGTGGCCTGAGGCTCAAATTCGCAACATGGGATGACGATCCTGAAGTGGGTGTCTTCCATCGTGGACTCTCCCCGTACTCAATGTAGTTTTCACTCCCAACACCACATGTAACCCAGCTCAAATTCAGATACTTCACAAGCAACTTCACAACTTCTTCTAACCCACAAGTAGGTGGAATCTCCTCCACAGCAGAACGGAAAGGCGGAGCCAAACCAAAAGATTTAGCCGTAACAACGGGAAAAGGTGAGAAGTCATTCTCAACAAGCCAATAATGCACAAATACATTCACCAAGAACTCAGCTCTAGTCAATACTGACCAATCATACCCAGTTTCGTAATGCAAAAGAGAGCTATGATAAGGCCGGTGTGCGTTTAAGTGAAGAACAGGAACAAATGCTTTCAAATAAGAGTAAAGAAGCCTTATGTAGAGATTACACTCCAATTTGTGATCTGAATCAAGCTTGTTACTCCCTGGAAAACCTTTGATAAGTGTCCATTTTTCTAGCCTAAGCAACTTTCTCTTTTGGATTGGAATCACAGCCGAACTCTCATTGTTTCCTCTACAAACTGGATAATAAGAGAGCCAAAACATGTAATACTCGAATACATTTAGCCGAACTTCATACAATGAACCCCTACGTGTATCTTCCTCAATTTTACCTTTCAAAAATGGACAGAGGTTAGATAACTCACTTCGATACTTATCACTTGAGAGCATGAATCTAGCATATTCCGGTAAACGTTCGTTTGGGAAAACGTATTTAACAAGAGATAGCTTATCAACAGCAAAGATGGAGGTCATGAGTATTCCATCAGGTGATAAAAGAGAGAAAACTCTTTCCGCTAAATCCAAATCGTTAGCCGATGAAATTACATCGATCCAACCGTTTGGTGCTAACGATGACGAAGACTGTGGCGTAGATGCAGCGGTTGCGTCGCCGAAGCCGAATAACTTACAGATTAAACTCGGAAAAGTAATAGAGAAGAAATGACGACACTGATCAGGCGTATGTGACTGTAGAAACGATTCAACAGAAGAGCAAGCAGCGGAGATATTCGAGGGCGTGGAAGCTGCGAGTATAGCTGAAGCTAGGTCTTGAGATTGAGAAAGTGAATTGGCGGTGTATGAGTGTGGAAGCATCGGTAAATACGGCTAAGTACACGAAGCTAGAGACGAAACTAGCGTTTGTAGCGAGAGAGGATTAACGCCGGAGAAGAAGGGAGGGTTTGAAATGCATGCGAGGTAACTGAAATCGCGCCTATGTAAGGGAAATCAAAAGTGAGGAAGAAATTGAGAGCGTTACGTGCCACGTGTAATTTACCTAAATCACCGCAGTTACTTTCCATTTAACCAAAAGAGAGAGAATTAATTAGTGAACGCGGGAACAATCTCGAGTCTTTGACTCATGATTTGGACACGTCATTAAGTATTCTGAGGCCCACTTAAGCCCATTACTTGATGGTTAAACTCGTTGCTTAACCGATTTACAGAACACTGAAAGCTTAGCTGCTCAAAGCTGCAAAGCAGAATCCAATTCAGGAGTCTATTACTCTATTTATTTAACAAAATTTGGATCCTTTAGCCAAATTCTTTTACAAGCACTGTAAAAATTCCACTTCTATTTGTTTGGTCAAAGGAATATATTAGTTATTCAAAACTAATAAATCCTTATGTTTAGATCATATAAGTCATAACTATTAACTAAGAACAATATTAGTACACAATAAACCGAAACTAAAGCTTCTTAAAGCATATAAATACAAAGAAAAATTGTAATACATAAAAAAAAAACCTTCTTTTTTCTCTTTTTCTTTCTCCCTAATGATCAAAGGCAAGCTGAACTAAAACACCCTATGAAGTTAAACAACCTAATAAACCAAATCTTATGTAAGTTACTTTAACCAAGAACTAACCTGTAAAACCGAAAACATAGATAAGAGAATTTGCCATATTAGACAGTCACATCATCATATCTTTAAAGAGCATGTATCATGCTTTTGATGTCTGAACTATCAGAGCTAGGGTTTGGGTGAAATGCTGATTGTCTCGACGATGATCCACCACCTAACTTGAGCGAAAGAGACTGATCGGATTCTCCATTCTTGTTGGACTCTGCAAGGCTGAGCTTTGACATACCAAGAAGCTCATCAACATTGATTGGAGCTTTTGAGTGCACAGCTGTTGGTCTGAGAATCTCATGAGTTTCCTCTTTCTTGGTTGGTACTTCAGGAACATAACCAGCAGGCCACAATGGGAATGGAAACGGATAATATGGTGAGAAGTAGGTAGGATATAGTATGGGAAATGAGCCAGGTAGTTGCGGTTGTGTTTGTGTTTGCAGTTGAGTGGTTTCATCTAGTCTAGAAGAAGAAGAAGAAGCAGCAGCAGCAGCCGCGGTTGCAGTTGGTTCCCCTGTGGTAGAGTTTGTTGAGTCCATGGATTCACATTCTTCAATTTCCAAGATCGATGACGCTTTAAGTGAGCTAGGAGCAAGTGTCTGATGAACAGATTCAGTACTTAGCATTTCTGTTTCCACAGGAGTGTTCTCTTCTTCCGGTTCTTGCAAATCCATTGGAATATCTCCAACCTACAAGGACAAATCACAGTCTAAGATAGCCAAAAGAAACCATCTTGTGACAAACAAAATGTTATCCTATGGATTATTTGATCTCTAACCACTCTGATATGAAAAATATATAGATAAAACCAATCAATTAGAACAAACCTCCTCATCAGGAACCATATCAAAGAGACTAGAACGACGTTTACGACGAGACACATTAGATTGTCTGATGAAATACTTCTGAGCATGGCTAGCAACTTGTGTAGGTGTCCTTGTAGTTACATAGCTTCTAGAGATACCTCTCCAATCACCTTTTCCCAGTTTCTGTAAACCTAATAAGAACATCCTATGTTCTTCCTCTGTCCATGGAGTTCCTAAAACACAAAAATCAAATAAACATAATGCAATCAGTGACTTAGATACAAAATACACTCAATTCCAAGGATCGATCATATGGGTGATTGGATTGATTCTATAATTTATAGAAAAATGGAACTTTATTAGCCAGAAATTGAAATATGAATAAAAAGGAGAAACCTTTCTTTCGGTCACGACTAGAGGAAGAGGCAGCAACGAAATCCTCAGAAGCGTAACCATCAGCAGCAACATGGTCATGAACATCACCAGGAGAACCAGACCCAGTTGCTCCATGACCACCCGATCCAGAACCCGTATAATGACTAAGATTACCCATACTTGCACTTTTACGGATCGAACCTTCGGTGAGTCTAACACCAAATAGCTTCACCCCACGATTGGGACATGTTCGAGAGTTGTGACCATTCTGATTACAGTGAGAACATCGACGAGTCATACCCCCACCGGATTTTAATCGGATCTGATCGGAGTTGAAACGGTCGAGAATCGGATCTTAGCTGATCGCTGAAGCACAGAATCTATTGGAGTGAAAGAGAATGAGAGGAAGAAAGACAATAATAAAATGGGATTATCTTGTCGGATTTTATTATATAAATTCGATTTATCTGGCAATATTATTTTTTTGTCTTTTTAATTTGTCCTTACTCTTCTTTATATAATAAGAGAAAAATATTTGATGTAGGGTTGTTAGATTTTTTCATTTCTACTTTTTTTTTTAATTGACTTACATTAATTTAATACATCTATAAAAAAATTTGAGGAGTCTAATTACCTATTATTAATTATTAATGCATGTTTTTATAGACACATGTGAAATTGATGTATTGTATAAGCTATTTTTTTCTATTGTTGAAAATATCAGTTTGTAGAATTAAAAAAATATATATAAAAAATATAATCGCTGGCTTGGATATAGAATTTTTTGAATTAAACTATGTTTTTACTGTTAAGAGTGACTATAACCATAAGACTATTAATTACTAAGTAAGAGTGAAAACGTTCATCTTTTATAACATTTATGGTAATACGTGTAACCATTTTGTTTGCTAATGCATATGATAAGCAGAAATCCAACTGTATCTTGTTTATCATATTCAAGAAAGAGCTAAACTTTGGTCATATGCTCCAATTGTGTAGGCTATTTAAATTTTAAAGGTTTTTTCTTCCTATTAAAAATTAAAATTACATGATACTAGTCATATATTATAATCTATTTATATGAGGATGGATATTAATACAAAAACTGCAAAAGTTGAGTATTATATCTACAAGTGTAAGTGTGTAATCCTCCACTAAATTTTGAATTTGGATGAATACTAATAGCCAGCCAGAAGATTAACCACACACTATCAACATTTTCAAATATTTAATAGCCCTTCAATGCTTCCATATGGAACCTTTAACTTTTAAAAGTCATAAGCTAATATCTGTTTATTAAGAAAATAGAGATATAATAAGAACAGTTAAACAAATGCTAATATCCTCCACACGTTAAGAAAACTAGATTCTGTTTATATTATATAGAACCAAAGCAACAAACAAACAAAATTCCGACCATCTAATACTTAGTTGATAAGTTTTACTAAAAGTATATTAATATAAAATCATAAACCCCATATTCCCAAAAAAAAAAACATAAACCCCAAAAATTAACTAAAAACTCATAACTAAGTGTGAAAAGAATGTTGTCTTGAGGAAAAGCATGACGGTGATTTCATGTCTTACTAATATAACAAATGTCCCAAACGACCATTTGTGTTATCTGAAATAGACATTAGAGACTACCCTAATTAACCTCAATCGCATATCTTAGTCATTTCTCAAGACCACGTGGATACTGTTCAAATTCATAAAAGTACCAGCATTTGAACTCATTATATGCACGGTTTTAATTTTATGATAACTAAATAAAAGTATTTATAATAAAAAATATATGTCGAAAATAAAAAAATTAAAAATATAAGTAATTAAAATATTTTAAATATAAAAATAATTTATTTATTTAAATTTTTTGTGATTAATATATAAAAATAATAATAATAAATAAATTAAAAGAAAAATAGAAGTGAAAACTTTATTTACTTATGAAATACAATATAAAAAAAATAGAGACAGTAGAAATCGTCCAAATTAAAAATTTGCTACAAAAAAAACTATATTAACGCGTATACAAAACCTTGTAGCTTGTAGGAGTTTGTATAGTAACGCGTATACAAAGATTGAGTTCTCAAGTCTCGTCCTTGTAGGAGTTTTCTTAACGGAAATTTTCGCCAATCGCTGTACCTACAGCGACCCAGATGCTAAGTCACTTGATTTCTCGTCTGGTTTCTCCTTCATTACGATCTCAACGTTCAAAAATCTCATCTTTACAGTTTTCCACAACTGACTCAGTTGCCGAGAGATTATACAGGCATCTTCAGGGATGCACGACCACTCTCGAGAAAGAATTAGCATCTGCTAAAGTGAAATTAGATTCCTCTTGTATCAACGAGGTAATCAAAAGATGTCATCCAAATCAATTTCAATTGGGTCTTAGGTTTTTCATTTGGTCAGGAACTCAATCTAGCCATAGACACAGTTCTTATATGTATAGCAAAGCTTGTGACTTTCTTAAGATTAGAGAAAACCCAGATTTAATTAAGGACGTTGTTGAAGCTTATCGTAGAGATGATGAATGTTTTATTAGTATTAAGATGATGAGGATTGTTTTGACACTGTGTAATCAAGCTAAACTAGCTGATGAAGCATTGTGGGTATTGAGGAAATTTCCTGAATTTGGTTTATGTGCAGATACTGTTTCGTATAATTTGGTAATTAGGTTGTTTGCTGATAAGGGAGATTTGAATATGGCTGATATGTTGATGAAAGAGATGGGTTGTATTGATCTTTATCCAGATGTGATAACTTATACATCAATGATCAATGGGTATTGCAATGCGGCTAAAATCGATGAAGCTTGGAAGTTGGCTAAGTCGATGAGTAAGCATGGATGTGTTGTTAACACTGTGACGTATTCGAGGATTTTAGAAGGAGTTTGTAAGTCTGGAGATATGAAGTCAGTGTTAGAGTTGTTAGGGGAAATGGAGAAAGAAGATGGTGGTGCAGGAAGAGTTACTAGTCCGAATACAGTTACTTATACTTTGGTAATTCAAGCATTGTGTGAGAAGAAGCAAATTAAAGAAGCATTGTTGGTGTTGGATAGAATGGGAGATCGAGGATGCTTGCCGAATCATGTTACTGCTACTGTTTTGATCCAAGGGGTTTTGGAGAATGATGAGGATCTTTCTAAGTTGATTGATAAATTGGTGAAACTAGGCGGTGTTTCTCTTTCTGAATGTTTTAGTTCTGCTACTGTATCGCTAATTCGTATGAAAAGATGGGAAGAGGCTGAAAAGATATTCCGGATGATGTTAGTCCGTGGGATTAGACCCGATGGTCTTGCGTGCAGTCTTGTTCTCAGGGAGTTATGTTTGTTGGAAAGGTATCTCGATTGTTTCCTTTTGTATCAAGAAATCGAGAAGTCAGGTGTGAAATCAACAATAGATTCAGAGATTCACGCAGTTCTTTTGTTTGGTCTCTGCCAATGTGGGTGTTCTTGGGAAGCTGCTAAGCTTGCTAAATCTATGTTGGATAAAAAAGTTAGATTGAAAGTTTCTCATGTTGACAAAATCATTGAAGCTTTGAAGAAAACTGGTGATGAGGATCTAATAAGTCGTCTCTCTACTGACTAATTTGTTTGTATATCAACAAGGATTCGTGTTCTTGTGTCTACACAATAATCATCTAAGCTAATGAGTTTAATACTTTAGGAATCTTTATTGATTCGTTTATGAGCATTTCAACACAATCCTTTCAAGAAGCTTTAACAATTAACATTTCATTCCAAGAACCTCTACTTCGCTTTACCACCATGCTTCTTCACTTTTCTTGTAAACGCAAACTCTCCAAACTTATGTCCAACTTTACCTTCTGTGATTTTACAACGCACATGACTTTTGCCATTGTAGATTCTCACAGACGAATCAACATACTCTGGTAGAATCGTTGATCTTCTTGACCATATCTTCTTGTTCAGTGCTGCATGTTTCTTCTTCATCAAGAATGCATCGACAAATGGATCTTTCCATACAGATCGGCTCACCATCTTATTGCCTTTTGTCTCATCTTCAATGCTCTCGTACAAAGAACACGGCAAACTTGGCCAGTCTTTTGCAGCATCCACACAGATAGTAAACCCGTTCAGCTCCTAATTAATCATTCCAAAATCAACAAAAGGAAAAGTTAATCATATAACCACAACAATTAACATGAAATGTAAATAGATAGATCAATAGATGATTCTTTAGTTCTCAGACCTGTCCATTCATAGCTGAAATGGCAGACTTGGCAGACTCCTCATTTACAAAGTTAACAAATCCATAACCTCTAGACCTCCCGGACACTTTGTTTGTCTTAACTCTTGCTGCACAAGACATAAATGAATAAACATATCAACAGTAAGCAGCTTAGATAGTTAACTCCATATTGAATACGTTCAACACATTGCTCATTCTTGGTATAATGGTTACTAAGTAAGACAAGAGAGTTTAAACCGAGCAACACATACTTGAATGGTTTAAAACAAAAACACATTCTATTGTAGAATAGAGTGGAAAAAAAAGATCTTATTACCCTCTGTCAATCCATTGAAGCTAGAAAAAGCGTCTTTCAAGGACTGTTCGTCAGTTGTAGGTGATAAACCTAAGACCAAAATGAACAATGAGCATTACTATAGTGAAAGAGAAAGCTAACAATACATTCACAACTGGAAATAGTAAGGATGGGAAGTTAAACTCACCACCAATGTAGAGTTTTGTGGACATGTAACGGAGAGAACCGAGCATTGATGCAAATCGAACATTTCTGTATTGAGAAACTCCTTGTTTCAATTGACCACCGAGTTTGGTGCACATGGCCATTTTAGAGATGTCTGCATACAATAAAACCATATCAATGAAAACCCTTTTTAGCAAATAAAATCAAACTAGTTTCAAAATTTCATAGAATCCATATAACAAAGAAAACCATATCAACAAACGCCACAGACTGATCCAACCCTAAAGCAACAGGCAGCTATAGTTGTTAATTGCTCCATTGATTACAAAATGTAAGCATATTATAAACCCGTAATGTTACTAAAGCTAATAACTTGAGAGAGATTAGATTAACCGATTAGACCCATCTCGTAGATTTCATAGAAACAATAGTACAGAGAAAGGCAACATTTTGAAGCTTACCAGTTGACAAGAACCCTACAACTTGATCGTAGTAATGTTTCAGAGAGACACGACATTCACCCAAACTGGGCCGATGGCTAGCCCAATTATAAAATCTTTTCGATTTATTAAAAATATTTATTGTATTTTAGTTGCAACAAAAAATTGCCAACTGAAGAACCAAAAAAGACTTCACCTTGTCAGAAAATTTGATTAATAATTATTACTCTTCAACTAAATTATGACACTTCAATCAATATTATCTCAAATAGAGAAAAAGTTACAATTTTGTCACACATTTGAATCTAAATCTCACTAGTACAATCCAACATCTTAGAATGGCTTCTCACTTTTTTTACATTTATAGATCCAAATAATACTCATAATGGACCCACAGATAACTCACCACTTCTGTTTACAGACAATATATGATGTTGTTGACGATTGTATCAAGACTGCTTCAACAAGTACTCAGGTGATGCATCAGTTGTTTCTTGTAAGAGCTCACGTGCTAGTCTCACTGGTCTATCTTGTAGATACGCAATGTCACTGTTTGGTGCTGTTATAAGATGATGATCTGATCCTTCTTCATCTGTTTCAGAAGATGCAATTGATTCTTCTGATCCATCATTGTCATCTACAATGGAGATCAATACACAACTGAGTTCATCAGAAATCCCAAACCTCTTTGTCAGAAAAAGAAAATGCTATAAACATACCAGAGAATTCAAGAGCTTCGGGTTGTCTAACAGATGCAATCTGTATGCTTTCTGGAAGGATACAGTTACAGAAAGAACCTAACCAGATTCAAGAACAAGCAACAATGTTAAACAACAAGAAAACCAATTTTAACAAATCAAAACTGGAAGAAAGTAATCTTACCAACTCGAGCCATCCGATTAATCCATCCAGGAATAGGTTTTCCTGTTACCTGCAAACATACTTCTTCTGTGAAATGGTTACAGTTTTTTGTAATCAAATGGTATGTATCCCCATGATACTTTCTTGAAAGCTTCTCCATGAAAGTGCGAAAATCTGAGCGAGACATGCTGGTTGTTCCCAACAAAACTGACCGCCTAAAGATGAAACCTGGACAGTTCTTAGGTTCAACCTCAAATACACCACTGCTTGAATACTCATGAGCACCATATCCATATTCAAAACCATGAGCTAGTAGGTAATGTGAAAACAACTCATGTTAGATAAACAATAATAGCTCCAACCCCAGCAGAAATATAACTATTACTCATCAGGTAAGATCTAATTATCAAATGAGAATGTTTCAAGACAATGGAGCAGGAGTAAACTAGGACTTGAAAAGGTTACCTTCAATACCAGAGTGAAAGATGCCAAGGCCGAACCAGTAGAGATAATTGTTGACAGGAGTTAGATCATATACATTGAGATAAACTGGAGTGAGATTGCCTTGTACAGTGATATCTTCTTCCTTGTCCTCCTCACCTGAGCATAAGCTTGATGTCAAACCAAGCACCCGCATTGTATAAGAACGAACTGTCTCTCCCAATTCAAATAATCTTAAATCTCTGCAAAACTAAATTGAACAAACAAAGAAAATATAATTATATATCCAAAGTCTATGAATGGAAAGGTCCAAATCATAAACAGTAAACAATGAATCTATTCTTAGAGAGTATTAGTGATCCAATAGAATCAGATTCAATAATCAAAATTAAGGAATTTTCTAAGTGAAAATTGTTAGATCAATAAACCCATTAATCAAAAACTTAACTTTAGAGAGAAAAAAATCAAAAGCCTAATGATAAGAGGATTATCCCCAAAATAAACCCTAACGCATAAGATCCAGACGAACAAATTAAAAATCCAGAGAGCTCTTACTTAACTTTCGAATATTTAACCCGTAAATTAAAATCAATGGAGACAAGAAAAGTGAGCTTACAGAGAATTTGGGAGAGACTCGAGATTGGTCGATACGACAGAGAGACAAAGAAAAAAAAGTGAAGGGTGTGGGAAGTATGAGTTATTGATTAAACCACCATTGTAATAATAATAGAGATTTACGTTATTAACTAGTAGTTGTTTTTAATTAGCTACTTTATTCTACTTCCGTTTCTTGCTTTACCTATTTAGCTCCCATGGTTAAGTATTTGGAGTTATAAGTTAAGCTCTTTTCTATGAATTATGGATCTTCATTATATACACTAATTAGATGGTTCACAAAGTCAAAGCTAAATTATATATGTCATGTAACTTGATGAACTGAATGAAATTGTAACATAAAACTAAACTCAAAGTAATGATTGACCTTAACATCTTGGAGATCTTTTTACCATATTAAGTTTTACATATTTTAATGATAAAATTTTTTATTTCAATTCTTAAATTATGATGTATATTGTTTATAATTTATAATTCTGTAAAATATAAGAATATTTTGATGGTAAATTAATATATACTATATTATTTTCTAATCCTATCTTGTATTATATATTTTTAATTTTTATTTATTTTTTATATTTAAGTAATTTATAAATGATTAGTATATATAATTTTTGTTTACGTCGCATAACTTAGCCGAATAAATCAGTTTATATTTTCATTATATATTTTTTGCATATAAACTTTTTCTATTTCTTTACTTTTAACTATTAAGAACTGATTTTTGTAACTTTTAATAATCAATTTATAAGAGAATAATATAGTAAATTAGTAGATATTTCAAAAATAATTATGACAAATAAGTGTATTAAATTTTAAAAATTAGAATGAATAAATAATGATGATGTGTCATAAAATTATAATGAATAAATGATGATGATATATCACAAAATTAGAGTAGGTGAATGTTGAGGTGTTTTCATGAAAATAATGAACCTCATCAACTTTATTAATATAGACTAGGGGTTAACCCGCCCTTCGGACGGAATATTGTTTAC
>KE157036.1:24466-48561 GCA_000411055.1 Leavenworthia alabamica
TCAATTCTAGTGGTGAAGTTGTTTCACTTGATGAAGAAAAAATTAAGTATTTGAATGTTACAATCAATGATTTTGCTAATGAAGCTCTTCGCACTCTTTGCCTTGCTTATATGGATATCGAAAACGAGTTTTCGGCAGATGAAGGTATTCCAACTTCAGGGTTTACATGTATAGGTATTGTTGGTATCAAAGATCCTGTTCGCCCTGGAGTTAGAGAGTCCGTGGAAGTTTGTCGCAGCGCTGGTATTATGGTTAGAATGGTTACAGGAGATAACATTAATACCGCAAAGGCTATAGCTAGAGAATGTGGTATCCTTACTGATGATGGTATAGCCATTGAAGGTCCTGTTTTTAGAGAGAAGACTCAAGAAGAGTTACTTGAACTCATTCCCAAGATTCAGGTAAAACAGTTTCTTGATTTATCCGAGGGCCGGTCCGGAGCTTAGGTCACATAGGCGCCTAGGGCATCCAGTAGTTTATTAGCATTTTTATAGGTTTTAAGATATGTTTAGACAATTTTAAATTAAATTTTTTTACCTAAAATATCTAAAATAATTGTGAATAGTTGGATCGATCCTGTTTATCCGAGATTCGAGTTCTTAAATAGGAACTTCATTTTTACTTAATAGGTTATGGCTCGGTCTTCGCCCATGGACAAGCATACATTAGTGAAGCATTTAAGGACCACTTTTGATGAAGTTGTAGCTGTGACTGGTGATGGTACAAATGATGCACCAGCACTACATGAAGCTGACATAGGATTAGCAATGGGCATTGCTGGAACTGAAGTAAGTATTATAATTAATTTCTAATTTATTTAATACTATTATATCTCTTTATTTTCTAAAAATCGGCCGTCTAGCCGATTAATCCTTGCCTGGCAATTTTTTCTGATTTAATAATTTTTTTTTAACATTTATACACAATTTAATAAAATTAAGAGGAGATAAATAACTAAACTACATTATTTCATTGGTTCACTTATTTACGTTTGATAAATATCGCAATATACTAGTTATTATTTTTAAAGTTGTATATATATTAAAAAGTTGGAAAATACTACAAAAAATCTAAAAGGTAATCTCCGATTACTTTTCGATTTTTTTGGTAGACGCTAGTTCTACTTCGAACATCTGACTAGCGCCTAACAAAATTTAAAACAGTTATATATTATGTCTAATTTTCTAAAAAGTGTTACTATTATGCAAATGAATGATCAATTTTTTCTATTTTAGGTGGCTAAAGAGAGTGCGGATGTCATCATTCTCGACGATAATTTCAGCACAATCGTCACTGTTGCGAAATGGGGACGTTCGGTTTACATTAACATTCAAAAATTTGTGCAGTTTCAGTTAACAGTTAATGTTGTTGCCCTAATTGTTAACTTCTCTTCAGCTTGCTTGACTGGTAAGTTAAAAGAACAACATCTAACTTATGCATCTAGACAGGGGCGGAGACAGTACTTTAGGAGGAGTGTCATATGACACCCATAAAACTTAAAAATTTAGTGTATTTTTGTTGAAAAAATTATATTAAATTATATTTATTTAGTATATTGAACCCCATAAACTAGATTTTTTATGCTTTGACCCCCATAAAACAAATTTCTAGTTCCGCCAGTGCATCCATATACTAATAATATCTACATCTGCATCATTCATATGAAAAAGCCTAACTATATAACTCAATGCTCTTGAAGTTTTGTTCTTTACTTTGTTTTTTGTATTCATAGGAAGTGCTCCTTTAACTGCTGTTCAACTACTTTGGGTTAATATGATAATGGATACACTTGGAGCTCTTGCTTTAGCTACTGAGCCACCAAATAATGAACTAATGAAACGTATGCCTGTTGGAAGAAGAGGAAACTTTATTACAAATGCAATGTGGAGGAACATATTAGGACAAGCTGTGTATCAATTTGTTATCATTTGGTTTCTACAAGCTAAAGGAAAGTGCATGTTTGGTCTTGTTGGTTCTGATTCTACTCTTGTGTTGAATACACTCATCTTCAACTGCTTTGTCTTCTGTCAGGTAAAATCTTTAAACTACACTAAAATAAAAGAGAGAATTACATAAATAGAAATACATTTTTATAAATACCACATTTCTTGTTCTAATTTTAAAAAAATATCATTATGTTGGTAACAATTGACTAAAAACTCTAAATGACAAAATAATTATACAATCATAAATCCTAAACAACTCTAACTCTAATTAAATACTAAACCATAAATTTTAAATACTAACCATAAACTCTAAATACTAAATCCTAAACCCTAAATACCAAATCCTAACATTAAATACTCAACCCTAACCCTAAATATTAAACCAAAATTCTAAACTTTAAACATTAAATATTCAACCCTAACCTTTAATATTAATCTCTAAACTCTAAATAATAAATCCTAAAGGTAGTTTAGTATTATTTTAATTTTAGTGTTATTTTTAAAAATTCACAAAAGAATGTGATATTTATGCAAAATGGTAGATGTAAAATTGTATTTATAGAAATTTTCCAAAATAAAAACTCTCAAAAGTAAAAACACATTTGCATCTTAAATATTAGACTTTTTACAATAAAATATAACTAAAATATGAGACACTAACATAAGAATGTATAGTTATATGAAAATGTAAGCTAAATTAGTTGAAAATTCTATATAAAATTTCTTTCATTTATTTGATTTTCAACTTTAAAAAAAAATAGATCTTCAATATTCTATACATATTAATAAATAAAACTATTATTGTTATATGAACTCCAACTATCCCATGATTGACTCTAACATACTTTGTGATATGTTTTTAATATTTTAGGTCTTTAATGAAATAAGCTCTAGAGAGATGGAAGAAATAGATGTTTTCAAAGGCATACTAGACAACTATGTCTTTGTGGTTGTGATTGGTGCAACAGTTTTTTTTCAGATAATAATTATAGAGTTCTTGGGCACATTTGCTAGCACCACACCTCTCACTATAATCCAATGGTTCTTCAGCATATTTGTTGGCTTCATAGGCATGCCTATAGCTGCTGCTCTGAAGAAAATACCTGTGTGATCAGTGCTAGTAAAAAACTTTCTTTTATAGAACAGAAGTTACTATTAACTCTAAATTTTTTTTTCACTTTTTTTTAATAACATTTTTGACTAAGTTTGAGTTCATATAGGCTAAGGAGAATTATTCCATTTTTTTTTTAATTTTCTTTGTAATCGTTTTTTTTTAATTTGTACTTGTTACAAATCCATGTTATGAAAAAGAGAAAAATAAAAAAAATAATTTGGACTAGAAAATTGTAGAGAAAAAAGACACAAGTCACAAAACCAGACTATAAAAAGTCACTTGGCTTTTTTGTTATTGGAGGACTCATAATTGATTACGCAAGACGACAATACGAATTCGTGTTGTGTCGACATTGTAAAGACATATAACCCTTGGCCTATAACGGATTCAACGTCTTTATTATGTCTAAATATATCAAAGGGATATTCTTTAAATCGACATTTCCTTAAATTGCCTTTAGAAACTGAGAAAAATTAAGGTCAAAGTTTTCATAATTCATATGGTTTATCTAGGCAAAAAAAGGATTACGAGTCCTTGTCTTTTCATTGAGTAAATCTAATTATTTTCGTAAACTAGGAAATGTAAATAATTATGGCATTTTCTAATGATTAATCATTTTTACATTTATTATTTGTTTTTAAAAAGAAAAATAAGTTATTGTGGAAATACTTTTAGTTTATTGGCTAAGAGTTTAAAAGTTTAGACACTAGGTTTGAAATTCGAAACCCAAAAAACATAGTTTATTACATACTAGAGGTTGTAAATGTTTTCTAAAAATTTCTGTTAGCACATAGATCCGATTATTATAAAAAAACTTTGACCATCATGACATTATCGTACCTATAAAACCATCTGTCAAAAAAAATTTGTGTCATCGTAATTATTTTTATATTTCATAAAAATATATAATATTAATCATATATAGTACGATAAAAAACAAAATTAAGTTATTTAATTTTTTTATATTAGGTCTTTGATTTTTAAAATGCTATATTTAAAATTTTTGTTTTGACACCAGACAACTCTGGACCGGGTCTGACTAAGGCCAGGGCCCAAGAGCAAACAGGTAACGTCGCCATCTTATCTTATTTCAGATGTCAGCAATTTTGTGGATACTGTAAATGATATATTGATTATGGGTTGCTGCACCAACCACATGACTCTAAAAATGGTTGTACTCAACTTTGTGCGACAAGTGAATTATCAAAAACCTATCTAACTCCTTTCTCTTTTTTAAAATTAATAATTATAAATACCCTTTTGTCTCCATAAAATACTCCATTTAAAAAATAAGGTCAAAGAGAATGGGTTTTACACTAAAGTTTGTGCTTCTACTTCTAATTGTATTGAATCCTAGTGTTGATTCTGACTCTATAGTCAAGTTTCTTCCGGGTTTTGATGGCCCTCTTCCTTTCAAACTCGAAACCGGGTTTGTAAAACTATCTCTATACAATTATGTGTTGTAAGTTTTGGAGTTTGTTATATTTAGTCTTTCTTATGTATGAAGGTACATTGGTATTGGTGAGCAAGAGGAAGTACAATTGTTTTATTATTTCATTAAATCCGAAAAAAATCCGAAAGAAGATCCTCTTCTTATATGGTTAACCGGAGGACCTGGCTGCTCAGCTCTTGTTGGCCTTTTCTTTGAGAATGGTAAAACTATATAATATATACTTTTTCTCTTTAGACTATACTATAAGAGTATATATGCGATGTGTTGGTTTTCTTTAACATAAGTATCAGAGTATGTAAAACTATGTATTTGGTTAAGTAAAAATCAATACACACGTTGGTTCAATAGACATGTAAAACCGGTTTAATCTCCTATTATATAAAAGAGATTAGTTTACATTTTTGTCAACTAACAAAGATAAATGAGATTAAACCGGTTTTTCATGTCAATTGAACCAAGGTATATATTAATTTTGACTTAACGAAATACGTAGTTTTACATACTCTAATAATAAGTTACTCCAAATCTTATTCTATTCAATAATTGTTTGATATTATTTTAAAAAACAAGATAAGAGAATGACTATATCTTGTTTCTCTTTAGAGTATATTCAATGATCTTGTTTAAAAATTGCGGAAAAAAATCTATAGGACCTTTGGCTTTGAAGTTTAAGGTTTACAATGGAAGTGTTCCTCCTTTGTTTTCTACTACATATTCATGGACAAAGGTAACATAACATATGTTCATGTTGGATTACAAACTCAATAATGTTTTCTTGATATATTAAAAGTTTCGGATTATTTTCTTAGATGGCGAATATAATATTCTTGGACCAACCTGTTGGAGCTGGCTTCTCATACTCTAAAACTCCACTTGATAAAACTAGTGATACAAATGAAGTTAAAAACATTCATGAGTTTCTACAAAAGGTAATAAGATAAACTAATTGTGTCATATGTGTATGTTGTTATTTTTATAGTATATAGTTTGAGATATCGATATCGACTAGATTTTTGGTAGTTCATGTCCGAGAACCCTATATCTCCTAATAAATACCGATTTTTTTAGTGGCTAAGTAAGCATCAACAATTTGCGTCCAACCCTTTTTACGTTGTTGGAGATTCTTATTCCGGTATGATTGTTCCGGCCTTAGTTCAAAAAATATCGAAAGGTATGTTTTTAATATCAAATCTATCAATTCTCATACACTTTTCTTTAAATAAATTTTAACAATATAGACACTATTATGCAGGAAATTATATATGTTGCAACCCTCCTATAAATCTACAGGTTATTTAATATATGTTAACTATATCTTATATTATGTATACTTTTTCAAACACTAAATATTCATAGTTATATATTTATGTGACCAAAAACAGGGTTATGTACTTGGAAACCCCATAACACATGCTGAATTAGAAAAAAACTATCGTATTCCATTTTGTCATGGGATGTCATTAATCTCTGATGAACTCTACAAGGTATGAAATGAAACCAATGCTTAAACTGTTTAAAATACGAATATATTTTCCATTTTTTAAGCCTCAAATGTTTTAAAACTTGTTTTATATATAGTCAATGAAGAGAATCTGCAAAGGAAAATATGTAAATGTGGATCAACGTAACACAAAATGTTTGAAACTTGTTGAAGAATATAATAAGGTTCACACTTTGATATTTAGTCATTGTTTTTTTTTGTTTGGCTTGATAAAAAATATTATCACTAATTCATTTTTATTTTGTTTTTTATTACAGTGTACTAAAAAAATAAATGAAGAACATATATTAGTACCACAATGTGATAAAATAAAAACAGAAAAAACATCTCCTGATTGTGAGGTAAGTTTTATACGTTTCCTCTCCTCTTTTTGATCTAAAATGTTAGTGAATAAATCTTACAAAAAATTTCAGATATAGCCTTAGGAAAAAACGTATCGGAGAAAGAACAATCCGAAATCGTATCCGTGATTTTACTCTGTTGCAGTTTAATATCCGATCTGAATGAATACTCAAATCGATCTGAAATATTAAAATTATTCTGTTGAAGTGTAAGATCACCATCCGAACCGACATGAACCCGATTGAGTTATATCCGAATCCGATCTAAAATATTAAAATTATTTTATTAAAATGTAGGATCATAATCCAAAAAAACTAAATCCAAACCTAAACCTAAACCTAAAACCGAACCCAAACCCAAACTCAAACCCGAACATGTTTTATCGAAACCCCACCTATCCGCCCGAATGCCCAGAGCTAATCAAATACTAGGGTTTATAAATAACCATGAAAATGTAAGAGTTATAATCATTTATAAGATTATATGTGGACATGTCTTTAGTATGATAAATTGTTTAAACAAAAATGTCAGTTTTATGATATCCGGGAGAAATATATACTTATATATTTAAGGTTATTGCATTTGCAGTATTATATATATCATCTCATTGAATGCTGGGCCAATGACAAGAGCGTTCGTGAAGCTCTTCATGTTCATAAGGTATATATACTACGTTTATTTAAGATTTATTAATGAAGAATTGTGATTATATAAATAAATTTTTAAAACTCTAATTAAATAGTTAATAATTTATAATAACAGGGGACTAAAGGAAAATGGCTAAGATGTAATTGGACTATTCCATACAATCATGACATCATAAGCAGCGTACCATATCATATCCAAAACAGCCTCCAAGGTTATCGATCTCTTATTTATAGGTTTGTCTTACACTTATTTTTTTATGATAAAGTATTTTATAAAAAGATTGATTTTATTATTTTAATACCAAAATAAAAGATTTAAAATAGAATTTAGTGTTATTAAATCGAATAAATTAAATTTTAATAAAATTTCTTTATTTATATATACATTATCAAAATAGACATATAATATTATATTAATAAAACAATTACTGATTTTATAGTAAATACAACAATTATACATCAAACTTAAACCCAAACCAAACCCAATCAATTTTTTATAACAATAAAGTTATGTACATACAGTCTGTATATGATCTCAATCAGCTGTTAATATCAACAAGCTTTTAATTCAAAATCAATTGATAATGAATGAATTGACGTATATATTTTACATATTCGTCAAGTCACTTCTCAGATTAGGATATATGATATTCTTTACACGCTTCTTCGAAATCATACGATCATTATAACCATTGATTTCGATAATATTCTACTTTATAATTAATTTCAAGATCGATCAAGTCATTTTCAAAGGATCATATCGATTTTATTCCCGTTAAACAATGAGTATTACAAGATTACTAATGTTTTTTAATTTTTGTTTCTATAAAACCAAAAAAACTAATAAAATTGTAAACTAGATTACCTACTCCTATCTACAAGATTCAAGAGATTAAAGAAATTGTGTGGTTTTTGGTGAACAGTGGTGATCATGACTTGACAATGCCTTTTCAAGCAACTGAAGCCTGGATTAAATCTCTAAATTACCCCATTGTTGATGACTGGAGGCCATGGATGATAAAAGATCAAATCGGCGGGTAAAATTATTTATTATATATTGGTTTTATCTTCTTTATTCATCGTCACAAGCTTATCAAAAACTTACTTACTAATCAAATTTTGTATCTTTCTTGACAGATACACAAGATCTTATTCCAATAAAATGACATTTGCTACAATCAAAGCAAGACTTCTTGTTTCAACTTAATTAACATTTTTAATGTTAATTTCTTTTTCAACAAAAATGTTTTTAATATTTTTGTAATATTTTTTTATTATAGGGAGGTGGACATACGGCACAATATTTACCAAACGAGACATCTATCGTGTTCCAAAGATGGATTAGTGGCCAACCTTTGTAATAGAGAATGAACAACAAAAATACATATAAAGCATGATATTGTTTCTAATATATATAGATTGAGGCTCGTTACCATAAAATATAAAGCATGATACTGTTTTCTATGTGACCAGGTTGTTTGTAATATTCATTTATTTTGGATGATATTGTCAACACACATTAAAAGTTTTAAAAAGAGACTATATAGTAATATTGGCCCAATGATGAACATATGCATATATGGACGTATTATATAATCATTGAACGTTAGGATTATATACGCTACAAGAAAACAATCGTTGTTGTGATGGTAATTTCTGATGGAAATAAACTGTTAGAAATTGGGCTGATCAATTGGGTTACGGAGTTTTTTTTTGTTAAAAGGCTTTCAATTTAAATTGCAAAAGAAAAAGTTTACAGGCCCAAAGGAGCCATATTACATCTAAAATTAGCAGATCAGTAAAACCCAATAATAAAAAACATGTCGAATAATATTGCTCAAGTGTCGCACAGAGACAACCAAATTGAGAGAGAACAGTGGCGACGGAGATGAGAGAGCCAAATTGAGAGACAACAGTGGCCAGAGATCAAGAATTGCCTTGGCTACATGCGTCTAAGGCCATAGTAAAGCAGTCAAGCCTTGATAGTGGTTAGTCCTTCGGAGTATTATGAAGAGATCCGGCTTCCAATTGTAGATTGTCCTGAGAACCAGAGTTGAAGTAAAATTGATGCATATTGCGGATTTGTGTCCCGGAGTGATGAGGCGCGATTCCGGATTATTGCATCAATAGAGGAGATTATTTGGGAGACAGGCCGATAGTGGTTCCGATGAAGGCGATGATTTTGCTCCTGCCAGAGGTAATATATCACCGATTACCAAGCAATTCTTGCTAATTTCTTCTGAGTATATGTTGTTTGCTGGTTTAGTAGAGCATGTAACACATCTGACCAAGTGCGATTTATAGGTAGTCGACATCGGGAGCAATTTGACTCCATACAGACCAACTGTATACACACTCGAAGAAGAGATGATCACGGGATTCTGGTAGACAGCTGCATAGGACACAAATAGGATCAGTTTGCAATCCTCAGTTGAGAATTTTTGCTTTTGTAGGACATCGATCCAGTACAAATAACCAGGTAATGAAACTATGTTTGGGTATTCCACTCTTGTTCCACACCACATTGTACCAAGTTACCGGTGACTTGTGTGTTTTGAGCTTCATATACATAGCTCCAGTAGAGTATTTAGTAACAGCTTTATCATCCATTATCCACTCATAGTAATCTTCTGTATCTTGCAGGTTAATTGTGGTGAGGTAAGCTTGGAGTATCACTTGTTCTTCTGATCGAGCTGGTGGTAGCGTCCATTGGCCATCAATGTAGAGAGTTGAAAGTGTAGCAGCTGCAAGGATACCCATTCGGCCAAGATTGCTTCCATTCAGATAAGCATGTACTCTCCCAAATGGCAACCAATTGTCTGTCCAAAATCTAATTTGCTTCCCATTCCCAATTCTAGATTTGATCCAATCATAGCTCATATTTCCAGATTTAAGTAACTTGTTTGCTAACCAAGAGAACCTATGCTTTTGCTTTGTTACCCAGAACAAACTTATAGGACCTCTCAACATTTCTAACTTGAACCATGCAACCCATATAGAACCAGAGGAGCAGAAGAGCAACCAGATAAGCTTGAGTAGACAAGCTTTATTCCAAGCGAGTAAGTCCCTACACCCTAGCCCTCCTTCTTCTTTTGCTAAAGTTACTGTGTCCCAACTGACCTTTGCAGAGTGATGGCCTTCTAGTGTGCCCTTCCATAGAAACCTTCCACACAGTCCATTAATCTCTTTTATGCAGGCTTTAGGTAGAATAAATGAGGAGCACCAGAAGTTAGTAATGCCTGAGATCACCGTATTCAGCAGCAGCAGTCTACCAGGAAAAGAAAGAGATCTTGCTGTCCAGGTATTAACTTTCTCCTTTACATGTTGTATGAGTGGAGAACAGTTGTTTAGGGAGAGTTTCCTTGTGCAAAGGGGTACCCCCAAATATCTGATTGGTAGTTGTCCATGTGATATACCAGTTATGTCACTAATTTTCTTAATCTCTTCCTCTGTCAGACCTGATGTGTAGAATGATGTTTTTTGCAGGCTTACAGCTAGACCTGACTGAGCTTGAAACTGGTTTAAGATAGACAAGATACAGTGAACTGATTCAATGGATCCATCACAGAATATGAGAAGATCATCAGCAAAACACAGGTGAGTAAGCTTTGTTTTCTCACATTTATGATGATACTTGAACCTTCCTAGGGCAGCTGCTTTGTCAAGTTGAATAGATAGATAGTTCATGGCTATTACAAATAGGTAGGGAATAAGGGGTCTCCTTGTCATAGTCCCCTTTGGCTTTTGAAATAACCTTGAACTGTCCCATTATAACCTATAGTGAAGTTGGGTGTACAAATACATGCCTTCAACCAGCGGATAAATGTTTGTGGCATCTCTATTGCTTGGAGGCATGAAAATAGGAATTCCCAACTTAGGGTGTCAAACGCCTTTTCTATATCCACCTTTATAGCTATCCTCTTTGGAGCTTTATCTTTGTGATATTCTTGTACTATTTCAGTAGCTAGAATAGTGTTCTCAATGAGGAGTCTGCCTTGCACAAAAGCTGTTTGGTTTGGTAGAATTAATTCTGGTAGGATTACCTTCAACTTTTGCACTAGTAGCTTTGAGATAGTCTTGTAGATGGTTGTACAACATGATATAGATCTATAATCAGTGATAGCTGTAGCTCCAGGTTTCTTCGGAACAAGAGTTAGGATTGTAGTGTTTGCTGCAGCTGGCAAGAATCCAGTTGTAAAGAAGGTAGATATAGATGTAATAATCTCATTTCCAATTAGGCCCCAAGTTGCTTTAAAGAATCCTGGTGAGAACCCATCAGGTCCAGGTGATTTGTTTGGGTTGAGTTTTAACAGTACTGCTGCAATATTTTCAGGTGAAGGGACAGAGGACATTGCCTAGGCAAGAGTTGGAGGACATCTAAATGTGCAAATTAGCTGAAGCCAGGAGACTGGAGGGGCAGAGACAGGTGTAGCTAAGTTTCCTGGGGCTAAAATGCTTTGAAAATGTCCCGCGGCATGTAAGCTCATCTCTACAGGGTCATTTATAATAATGCCACTTGTGAGTCGCCCTGGGCGTCCGGTTTAATCGGGCTAATCGGTTTGGTTTATTCGGAATTTTGGTTTATTCGAATTTTAATATTTTAGCCGAATTAAACCGAAAAAAAATTCCGGTTTAAATGGTTCGGAATACAATTTATTCGGTTCGGTTTAGTGTTTTAAAATAATATCTGAAATTAAACCGATTAAATACAAATTCGGTTTTAAAACACCGATTATACATAACCACAAAGAAAAGAATGGGCCTTTTGGACCAATTTACAATTTTTTAACCACAAAATTCCAAAAAAAAAATCCATTAACATTAGGGTTTCATCTCTACCATGACCGGCCGCATCCACAGAACGACCGTCTTAATTTTGAAGAAGTTATCTATTACACTAGATCTAGTTTCTGGTAGATGTGGAGGCTCCACCGTTGTTAACAAATTTAGTATATCCATTCATCTTGAAGACCATCATCATCAAAAATACCATTGCTCAAAATTACAAACAAAAACACAAACAAATCAAAATTAGATCTAACTCATATTAAAATAAAAGTAGATCTACAACTACATAAAATAAAAAACAAATCTAAAAGGATTTTTGAATAGAAACTATATTTTACCGTAGAGTTTGTTATTAGTTGAGATCCGATTTAGATCTGGATGGGATGAGATGAAAAACAAGAAGAAAGTTGAAGGGGAGAAGAGAATCGAAGAGGAAGAAAAAAATGAAGAAGAACTAGAAACAACGATTGAGAAAAAAAAAGAGAGAGGAAAAGATAATTTGTTTTAGGAGGAGATGAAAATGAATTAGAAATAGGGTTTTTAATTTTTATATGTATTATTAAACCGAAAAACCCGATTGGTTTTGCTGTACCGAACCGAACCGAATTAAAATCCGAATTTCAAAATTATTTCTGCTGTTCGGTTCCATTTAACACATTAATTTTGGTTTGGTTCGGGTTAATTCGGTTTGGTATTCGGAAAACCGATTAACCCGAACCGGATGCCCAGGGCTACTTGGGAGTGTGAATGATCTGACACTATTAAATGACATCCGAGCCTGGCATATTCTGTGGAAGTAAATTGTATTTTGATCTCCTTCTTTCAGCCAATTAATCCTTGATTTTTTTCTGAAATAAGCCTTTTCTATTGACCACAAAAATAGCCACTTATCATGTAACTCTTTTTCTTGTTGAAATAGGGCTGTGGATGGATTTTGTAAAGATTGTACCTGCACAGTTTGAAGCAAACGGTTAGCTATACTCACTCTCTCTTGTATTTTTAAAAAGTTCTCACGGTTTAGTGATTTTAGTGGTCTCTTCATCATCTTAAGCTTCCAACATAACAATGTTAAATTGGAGGCATAGCCTCCGGCCTGAATCCAAGCATGCTCAATCGTCCGGTAGAAATTAGGATGTTTTGTAAGATAATTGACAAACTTAAAGGGCTTGTTACCAGCTTGGAGGAGGGTATATGATAGGTTTATTAGACACGGGGTATGGTCTGAAAAGGCTGGGGGCATAAAAGTAGCAAAGCTGTTAGGGAATTGGGATATCCAACTATGGTTGATTAGAGCTCTATCCAACTTCTTAGCAATTGGTCTCTCTTGTCTATGATTTGACCATGTGTTAGACAGTCCTTGAAACCTCATATCAACTAGGCCCATTTGCACCATACAGTCTCTTAACTCAATCATTCTTGGTGACAGGGTATTGACTTCAGGGCTTGTATGCTCAGCATGATGTATAATCTGGTTATAATCACCACCAAGGAGAGTTTGTAAGATCCAGAGTGCTATGCAGGTTTAGAAGCTCTACCATAGGTCAGATCTTTCTTGTTCAAGGTTGGATGCATAGATAGCTGTGTAAATAAATCTTCTAGTTGTGTTGACCCTTACTTCACAGGTTATGGACTGCTTTGATTGATTCAAAACTTGGAAAGTTAAGGGACTTTTCCAGATCACTATTATCCTTCCATCTGCATCCGATAGGTGGTTAGAGGTATAGTTCCAACTGTTGCACACTTGTGTCATGATATGATTCAGGTTCTGTTATTTAATATGGGATTCCAAAATAGCACCAAACAATGGCTTGTTCTGCAAAAGCCAACTACAAAAAGGTTTGTGCTTGTCCGGGCTATTCAAACCTCGGACATTCCAAAAAAATAGGTTTATATTCATAGATTACCCTTAGGTAGCACTCCTTGTGTAAGGAGACAACCTAGAAGAGTAGTCTTACTTGAATTAGTTAGGGGTTCTAAAGGGCTTTTTACTGGTTATGGTACAGGGTTTTGAGTGGTGTTAGGATTTTGGCTTTTTGCTGGTGGTTTTTTTCTTGATTTTTGTTTAGTTTGGTTTTTAGGAGGGTTAGGTAGGGATACTGTTTGGTTAAGCAGGAAAATGGGAGATTGTCCTGGCAATATTCTTTATTTGAATGGGGCTGATAAGCCAACAATAATGGAAGCTTCGGTAGGTGAAGAGGTAAATGTCAAGGTAGGTAGGTCATTTAGTGGTTCTGGTTGGTCTGTATTTAGTGGTTCTGGTTGGGTAGTTGAAGTATGTGGTTGAATGGATATAGGTTCATCATTCAGTGGGGAAGGGTTGGGAGGAATGAAAGAGGCATGAGAGGTATTTGTACTTTCTTCAACTAGCTTTTGGTTCTGGAAAACAATGGTTCCAAATGCCTCAGCTGGTTTATGGTTTGGCTTTCCTAATTCTACACCTTCTTTTTTGTTCCTTGTAGTTGGCTTCAAATGGATCTCATTCCCTGCATCTTGACATATTAGGGATTTCCCAGAGATAACTACTGCATCATCACATGTGACCTTCTTCTCTGTGACATTCTTGTCTGTGGCTTTGTTTGTCTCATTGTTGTCTTTATGCTCCTTAGAAGGTGCATTCAAACAATTTTTGATAACATGTCCAATTTTTTTACAGTGAGAACAGGTTGGAGGGACCCAGGGATATGATACATAAAGAGGAATGACTTCACCATTCTCCCTTAACAATTCAACATAGGTGGGCAGGTTCCTCTTAAGATTCACTTCGACCAACACATGGACAATCTCCAGGTTAGAAAGATTCTTGGTATAATCATCTGTTTCTTTTGGTTCCCCAATTAATGCAGCTGGAAGACTCAGACCTTCACTTGTTCGCAGGTCAAAAGGGAGGCCAGTAATGTGTGCCCACATTGGTATTGAGTCTATTTTTGGGAAGATTTATGAACAGTTAGGACTCCACTGTGAGGTGTAGAACATCGAGGTATCCACATACCATAGTCTTTTCTGAAGAACTTTAGATCGAATGAACTCATTTGGGATTCTGACTAGGATTGAGTTCATTCTTGAGTTAAGGTGGATCTCTAGCTTCTTCCCTTTTCCCCATATGTAGTTGAGGACACTTTGGATAGGACCGAAGGCCGGTAATTTTCCAAGAAATGTACCAACTATATACTCCCTATGAGTCTCAGATCCACGTTGGAATACCTCATCTTTGACCAACACTTTAGAAATGCCATATGTAGAGTAGTCAATAGGCGCTAATCTTTCTAAATTTTTCTCATCATAGTGTCTTGCTCTTTGGGCCCAGGTTGGTTGGGAATATGTTTGGGTAGTTTGTTTAGGCTGGGTTGAAGATTGTTGTTCTGTTACAACAGGTGGGATTTGAGGGATAGCTGTTTGGCCAGAGAGTGCTTGGTTTGTGGTAAGAGGGGAGTTTTTGGGTTTGAGTATAGTAAGTAAAGGGTCATTTGTAACTAGGTTAGGCGACATAGCTGTAGAAGTACCGGTAGGTGGAGAACTCACTACAGATCTTGATGAGGCCATCAGGTCTGACCTGACCGAAGAGTACACCCGCAGACAAGCCGGAACCAAGGAATGGACATCAACATGTACCAACTCCTGTTCCACTCATTCATTCAGCATGAACTTCAATATTCATCAGAAAATCTACCATATAGGACAATTGGGTCGAACCAGAACTTGCCATGATCGAGTTGCAACTGCTGAAGGCCTGATATATCTCATATTTGACCCATTTTAGGATTTTATTTATTATGATTTTATTATCTTTTGGAGTTTTTTATTTGTGTTTCAGAGTGTTTACAGGTCTTAGGTTGCTTTGGAAGAGAATGGAATGTTTTGGGAGAAAACAATGTTTTAGAGTTGCAGAATCATGCAGAACCATCAGAAGTTTTATATTCGTTGAATTTCTTCCCGAATTCGGATTGAGCTTAATTTTGGACACAACATAGATATTTGAGTTATCTTNAACTTGCCATGATCGAGTTGCAACTGCTGAAGGCCTGATATATCTCATATTTGACCCATTTTAGGATTTTATTTATTATGATTTTATTATCTTTTGGAGTTTTTTATTTGTGTTTCAGAGTGTTTACAGGTCTTAGGTTGCTTTGGAAGAGAATGGAATGTTTTGGGAGAAAACAATGTTTTAGAGTTGCAGAATCATGCAGAACCATCAGAAGTTTTATATTCGTTGAATTTCTTCCCGAATTCGGATTGAGCTTAATTTTGGACACAACATAGATATTTGAGTTATCTTTCATTTGGAACCGGTCTCGAGTAATTCTTATGCCTGTTTTACTGAAGACATGTCATTCTGGCCTGCAGATGAAGCAGATGGAGGATTGGGACCAGCCCGAACGAGCCGGACCAGCCCGAACGAGCCGGACAAGCCCGATCGAGCCGACATATCTGAGACGGACATTCAAACACCGGCCCAGGCGATCTCATGTAGCCCGGACGATCCCGACCCCGCGGACATAACCGAGAAAAAAGAAAAATTTTAGATTTGCCCCAAAACTTCCTGTTTCTTTTAGGATTCGACCTAGGCATGTTTATACTCTATAAATACTGATTTAAGTTATTTTTTAGGCTATGCTTTGTTCTACATAGATGCTTTCTTCGACATAAGAGCTTTTGAGATTCAAACCCTAGAGAAGATTTCTTAAACTCTTTTACTCTTTTAATTCAATTTTATTATGTTTTTTTATTCATTCATTGTTTGTTCATCTCTTGCTATGATTGAGTAGTCATATTGTTAGGTTAGGGATTTCAAAGGGATTCAAATTAATTATCTAGACATAGATATGGTTTATTTCAATTGATCTTCATCTATTGCTGTTTTGAATTAGATTATATTTAATTGATATTCTTTTATTTTAGGTTTTGATTCTATTCTCCAAAAGTTTATAGGATTAACCTGAATTAGAGCTTTAGATGAGCGAATTCCTAATACCTGCGAAAGTTGAGTAATTAGGATCTGTGAACGAATCAAACTTGAACCCTAAAAAAGCTTATCAACAATTGTAACGACAGTTAGGTTGTTAAATAAAGATATTTGATACCACGATAGTGGATTAGATTTATAATTGTGTTTGAAATTCAAGATGGTACCTAATTAATAAATCCCTGAATAATTGTCTGGAAATTGATCCCTGAATCTCTGAGAATTCCCAATACCTAACGCTTTAATTCATTGATTTTTATTCGTTTTAATTTTCAGTTTTTAGTTAATTTACAATTCAAAACAGACTCTCATTTTTATTGTCTTAGCTTGATTGAAATTTCTATAATTTTTAGTGTAACCGTTGATCTCCGTGGATTCGATCCCTAAGTGCTACAACGCATAAGAGTATTTGCATAGACCTGACTGCAAAGTCTGAACTATCAAGACCCAGAACCTCAACTTGGTCTTAGGAATCATGAAGACTCATCAACCAACTTGAAAGATCATCAACAGGAAGCTCCAGGGAAGAAAATGCCTCGACCAATATCATATTTTAAAGGTTTGGGTCGAGCAATAAAGTCCAAAGAACCAGCCAATTGGAAGGAGTCCATTTGAAACAATTTGATCGGTTTAATTTAAGTGAACCAACAAATCCAGATAGAAGACTCCTCAGCCACGCCCTAATGTTTCACAACACACATTTGAAGACATCTTGCTGTTCTCAAGTCCTCAAGACAAAACCCATTTCATTGCCAAGCTTTGGACTAAAGTTGCCTTGTCCAGACTTGTCTTATCCGGAGTTGCCATATCCGGAGCCATCAAAGATCTTTTGCCAATATCTCTTTTCCCCAGCATATATTTATGTATTTAATACACTTAAAGTGAATATGGACGTCCCTAGAGCACATCACTTCAGCCAGAAGCTTTCAAGATACAAGCCAAGACCGTAGTTACCTTATTTGGAGCCAAATCGGACCAATACCATATTTGAAGCTCCAACGGCTCCGTACATTTATTTTTGCACGAATTCTTTCATTTTCCTAGCTTATTACCATTTCAATAGAGCTCTATAAAATCTCAGCTCGTTCCTCCTTGTAAGACAGCTTCAATCAAAATTTTAAACTTCATAAGAAAAAAATTGTTTTTCTCTCTTCACTAAGTTGTGACTTCTTTGTGTGTTTTCTTTCATTAGTTCTTATTTGAGTGATTCATTTAAGTTCTATTGTGTCTTTAATTCAGGTTATTGAGTGATTCAATTAGCATGTATTGTTCATTGATTGAGTGAGTCAATCATTTCACCTCCATTTCGACATCTAGTCCACCTTCCGCAAGCTTGACTTGGAATCTCTTGATCATTGGATTGATCTTGGTACTGGTGTGATTCCAGGGCCTTATCAGATCTTAGCTCATGGGAAGTAGATCTGGACAGAGTTATTGGGTTTCCTCATTCAAGATGGGAGTAGGTAGTTGGCCTTCAAAGGCAGTAGTTTCAGCTTCAGTTTTAATAGTTACTGTAGCAGTCTCCATTGTTTGAGAAGTTTGCTCAACAATTTCTGGTAATGGAATAGAGGTTGTGATGGCAAGAGGAGGGAAATGGAGAATAGATGTGGTTGAAGGTGGGTCAGGAGGGTCTGGAGGGGCTGGGGGAGGTGGTGGACGACCGANGTTCTCCACTTTCTCTCTCATGTTAAATAGTTCAAAGGCAAGTGTTATTCGGGGTTACGGAGTTAGTTATATGAAAAGCAAGAACATAGAAGGGTTAACTAGAAAAAGTATTATGAGAGATCATTGAGTCTTAGGTTTGGTGGTTACTTAAACTTACTTGATATGTTATGTTAGTGAAACTAATCCAAGTGCGAGAAGTGAACACACTCGCAGAGCTGCCCTGACATTTTTATAATTAGAAGTAAAATTTTTTGGCCCTTTATACATGAAATAATAAAAATTACTTCACTATATTTTAATTTTTTCCTTTTTTCTATTACTTAATTTATTTATAACAAAAATTTTTTTTTTTTGAAAGCGTCAATCTCAGAATCTCGATAAAGAAAGATAATAATACCGAAGATGCTAAACCACTAGATCTAATGAAACTTGGCCCCTAAAACGTTTATATATATCTCGGCTTCAAGCAGCTGCTTGATCACTTGATCAGTTTGTGTTAAGGGCCAGCTCTGCACATGCGGAAGAATCCAAGTAAGAACAACGCAGAGGTGATCCAAAGAAAGCATAAGTAAATGGGCTTAGCTTGGATTAGTGTTAGCTTTTGATTTATTACCAAAATGGTTAAACCCTTAATGGGCTTATCTTTTGGGTTATTGAGTTAATTATAAAATAAGCAAGAAATAAGAATGGTTAATTAAAAACATGTATTATGACTTATTTTCATTCTTCTTTGAGAGAGAAAGCAATTATTAAGCTCTGATTGTTTGTAAATGAAACTCTTATGGTTAATCCGGTGATAATTACTACACTGATTATGATAACTTTACCAAATAAGTTTATTTTGTTGTTACATTTTTTTATCAATTAGTCCACATAATATTCAAATTGTAAAATTTCTCCGATTTGCAGATTAATCTTCCACCTAAACATTCTACGGATGCAAACCGAATCGATCGATTCTGACTATTTTTTTATATTTATTATATTATAACTTTTTCATAAATATACATAAATAATATGTAATAAGTTTAATATACATAGATAAATAATAAAATATACTTAATTTAATTTTAAATTAAATAAAATAATACATAAAAATGATATATATATATATATACACATATTTATCATAATATAAAAAAATAAATAAATGTTATAAAACTACCAATTTATTTCTAAATACTAGACCAATTCTACAACTCAATTAGAGTCTAACAGATTCTAAAACATGACATTATACAATATCAAGGTCGTATTCGTTTCGTCCATAAAAGAAATATTTTGATACCAAATGGCCACAAAAACTTCGAATTTGTAATTGATGATGTTTTCGAGTTTGGTGTGCTGGTATTTCAATTGGATTTATATTGTGAGATTTACGTACAAACATATGACACCATAATTATCTCTTTGTCATTCTCCTAATTAGCCTTGAACAAAAATATTTATCCAAATCTAAATTTGAATACGATAAACTATTCCTGTACATATTATATAAGTGTATTTGTGGATATCAGATAAAACCAAACCAAAACTTTCATGTATGCCAATACCCAAATTTTAAGATTCACATTCATAAATTTTAAGATTTAGAATAAGCCAAAAAAAAAAATTCTCAAAACTATTTAAATTTCTATAAGTTCATAAACACAAATTTTCATTTATTGTATTTTTTACTATAATTTAATTTTTAATGAGTATCACTTTCTATCAACTTTGTTTGTGTTCAATGGGTATAATTTAAAGTTTTAGTTTTATTATAAAATAAAAAATAATTAATATATTTTGGGTATTAAAAAACTTTATTTAGTAGAAATTAGTAAATAGTTGGTGTATTTTTCTGGAAATTTACAAAAATGATACGACATCTATTTATGGAAAATATGTAAATAAATGTAATATAAATAAAGTTAGCCGGATAAAGAAACTATTAAGACTAAGACTACTCGAATAAAAAACTAATTAAACAAATATCTTGTAATGATGTTAGACAAACTGGATATGTTGTCAGAATAAATAATTAATTAAATAAATAAATGACAAGAACTGTAGGTCTGACAATGTATAATTATTTAAATATATAGAAGATATGGTCATGCACGAAGTTTATTTTGTTGTTACATTTGAATCAAGTAGTCCAATGTTGTTTAATTCTTTTTCGAGTATATACAATGGAAGTCGTAGTCGTCTCGTACAAAAAAGGAATATTTTTGATAATAAATAGTCAATTTGAATTGGAAAAAATCAAAAGCTTTTCAGAAAATTTAGAATAAATAATTGTTATCTACACCAAATATCAACCATGTATGGGTGTCACAACTAGATTAAAATAATATGTCATTATTTATAATTAGATTTGCTTTGTGACAGTCACGAATAATAACGTCCCCAACCAATATTTTCTGTGAGATTTCAACGTCTTCTCTAGATCAGTATACGATTATTTGTTTTTTCTATATCTGTTAAATCTCTACATTTTCTAAGTCTATTAGACTTTATTTTCATCCAACAGTTGTGTATTATTTTTTTTAATTTTATTTGTATGTATGTTGACCAAACGAATATAGTATTAACAATAATTTCTCGATATATTATCCATTCTAATACTACTTAGTGTAATTGACATTTGACAACATATTATTTTATCTTAATATATAATTATGCAGTAACTTAGAGCACTTCTAATAATAAGAACTCCCTAAGAGATTTTTAACAATATTTATTATGAATTTACGTACATCAAAATAAAATATTCAGAAACTGGTTATAATACAATACTAGCAATCACTTTCCCATATATCATCCATTCTAATATTACTTAATGAAATTGGCAAGACAATATTTTAATCTTAATATGTAATTATGTGGTAACTTAGAGCACTTCCGACGGTAAAAACCCAGTAACAGATTTTTAACAATATATTATTATGAATTTACGTACATTAAAATGAAAAAATTCTTAAAATTAAAAAACTGGTTCTAAAGCTCTTAAATAAAAACCGACTCTTAAATTTTTTTTAATGTATATTTACTATTACAGTTTATATTTTTTAATCCTGAAAAATTCTACTAAACACCTTTTAAAATCACCATTGGAGATGCTATTATATGGCCATCATTTTTTCTATTAAAAATAATATTTCGCAAACAAGGTGGCAAAACCCACTAGACATGTAATCCATCTTATGAAGTATTTCTAGTTTTCAAACTATTATTTAAATTTTCCAAATTAAAATGTTAAATTTTCAGATGCAGAATAAACCAAAAAGATTCCCAAAATCATTTTAAATTTTTAAATTTAACATTTCTATTATAAACACAAAATATCTTATATATTTTCTATTTTTTGTTATAGACTTATAATTTAAAAAAATAAGCGAATGTCACTTTCTATTAACTGTGTGGATGTTTAATGTATATAATTTAATGTTTATGTTTTATTATAAGAAAAAAAAACAGAATTCATCTATTTGGGTTTTAAAAAAACTCGTTAATTTTATTAGAAATAGGTAAAATAGTTTTTAACAAAAAAAGGTATATATATTTTCATGAAATTCCCAAAAATGGTATATATATTTTCATGAAGTTCCCGTAAATTATCATTTAGTAACTCAACAAAACTAAAAATAAAATTTTATTTTGGAAAAATTATATAAATCCTAAACAATAAATACTAAATCTAAACATTATATACTAAACTCTAAATCAAAATTCTAAATCTTAAATAATAAATACTAAACCCTAATCATAAATATTAAATCCTAACCCCTAAATAATAAATACTAAACCCAAACATTATATATTAAACCCTAATATTAAATAAAAATATATAATTTTTATAGAAAATGTAATTTGTGTCCAATCAAAAAATTAATGTATTTTGTCCAATAAATTACAGTGTTAATGGGAATTAATCTAAAAAAACTTATCAAAATAATTAAATAAGGATGTAAAACAAATCAAATATCTTGTCAAAAAATCTGAATTAATTAAATAAATGAAAAGAATAGTAGGTCTGACATATCAACACCAATGTGTTTTTGTTATAATCTATAGAAGAGGTCATGCATGAAGTTTACTTTTGTTGTTACATTTTAATCAAGTAGTCAAATTTTAATTTTTAATTTATATTTTAATGCTGTGGATTGGAAAAATTCATAAGCTACTCAAAAGTCAAAACTGAACCCAATACATATATACATATCACAGACCTATCATACTTTAAACACATATTCAAAATGAAAAACATTAAGAGAGTTTACTTCTTTGTCTTGGTTTTATTTTTCACATTCTTGGATATTACAAGAGGACAAACTGAAGTCAATGTTGGTGTTATAACAGATGTTGGGAAGTTATATTCAGACACTCAAATGATTTGTATAAACATGTCTCTCATAGATTTCTACTCATCTCGTCCTCAGTTTCAGACGAGGCTTGTCGTCAACATCGGTGATTCTAAAAACGACGTCCTCGGTGCTGCAACTGCAAGTATACCTTCTCTTCTCATCTCTTTAAATATACATTAATTATAATTGTATATGCATTTAAAACTAATAAGAAATCATATTAGTAGTTTTTTTCATTCTTAAAAAGGAAAAAAATAATTCTTAAAATTTAAAACTTAACTTGTAAAATTTTTGAATTCATAAATTTACTATTCTAAAAAATTAAAATTTCCGGTTACTTTTTAAAACCCTTTAAAGTCGAAATATAATTCGATGATTCAACACTAATCCGTTTTGGATATAGTGTTAAAATTCGTTGAGATATATTCTATGTTTTTATAATTTGTTTTGCATCTTATATTCCAGTTATGTCTAGGCATCAATATTTGCATCCGTCAGATATTCATATCCGTATCTATATCCGAAAAAATGTAACTCATATATCGATTCAGAAAACAAATATCCAATGCAAACAGATCTAGATACGGATAATAAATATACATATAGAGTGGATCTGAATACAAATTTGGATTATAGAAATATAATTATGGATCCAAATATCTATATGATCAATATTAAAAAACGGATCAAGATATATATTTGGCGAATAATAGGAATTTAGATTCGGATATACGGATCTGTAACATACCAAACTTCAAACTCCAATCTATACTCGTAGATAGATCATACTCTATGTTTTTATAATCTTATGTACTTAAGAAAATTTTAGACAAACTCCAGTAAAAATAAACATTTACGAATAAACAAACAATACTATAATCATATTTTCTTAAATGTCTTATATAATATAATTTCATATGATTATCAGTTTATGAGATTGTCATATCGATGAAACTATATATTTGATATCATATTCTGAAAAATATGTTATCTTATTAATTTATAAATCTGGCCAAATTTAGATCAAAATAATAATTTATAATGATTATTAATTTATAGATATTATTTTGTATCTGATAAATTAACATGTTTGTAAACGGTATAATATATTATTGAAAAATTTATACATTATAATGTGTTTAGTAATAGAAATAGTTAGATTTTAAGTAGTTGAAACGTTGGGTATATCCTGAAACTAAAAATTTAATATTTTAGCTTTTGGAACTTTTCTTTTTAATTATAAAATATTTTATTTTATTAAAATTGAAATGAATATTAATCTCCTTTAATTTATGGGTGTTATATATATACAAGAATTATGCCCCTGCTA
>KE157036.1:62224-83529 GCA_000411055.1 Leavenworthia alabamica
AGGTCTATTGGATCTCACCCTCGTCCGACGGTCGGTGCATTATTTTTTTGAGGCTCTAAGACTTGTTTACTGTCCTTATAAATCACCACATGATCTTTTCCTGTGCGTTGGCCTCACTTACACAGTACCGATAATCACTTCTTGGTAGGTCACCCATCCTAGTATTAATTCATTCCAAGCACGCTTAACTACAGAGTTCTGAAGGAGTAGTTGACCGAAAAGATAAATGCACTTTGGTGACATAGGTAGTCAAATCAAATTTCTTAAACTTTGGGTTGTTACACCAATAACAACATAATCATGCATTTTTGTGAAAGAAGTGTGCTGGTGCCATCAGATATATGATCCTCTTGTTGTTTTGGCAGTCCAAGAGCATAGGTTTATAAGTATGGTGCGGCTTAATAACGAGTATAAGTAGAAGGAGAAAAATCGGCTGCTCGACGAAGTATTTTACTAGTGATTATTGCATATAATTGATTGATGAATGATGCAAAATTGATAAATCATTTAGGTTGTTAGACTAGTTTTTCCTTTTTTCCTAAAAACTATTTAATGATGTATTTTATTGTTTGTTAGCATTTAAAATCAGGCTCGGCCCAAACCAATACGTTGTCCTAAGCAAAAAAAAAATGAAAAAAGAATAGTATACCTCTATACAACAGCACAATATTAAGAAAACAATATGCCCTATATTTAATAATAAACTCTTGACGTCCTAAGCAGCTGCTTGGCTTGCTTAACTATAGGACCGGACCTGTTTAAAATCATGTGGACATATTACATAAATGTATACTTATTCATGTCTTCATACTATCATTAGTTCTATCCTAGTTATACTTTGTGTATGGTACAACTCATGATATTATATATGGGGAAAAATATCCCTTAATTTAAAAAAAAAATGGATGTTTAAAGCCTGAATTTCGAAAATGTAATTTAAATGCTAAACGTTTTGTAGACTTTTAAATTAAATATCAAACGTTCATTGACTCGGCCATTTAGGACATGCCGTTAAATTGATGGACGGAGAAAGTTTACGGTGTTAGTAATGTCTGTTACGGCATGCCTTAAATGACCTACTCAATGAAAGTTTGATATTAATTTGAAAGTCAACAAAAAGTTTAGCATTTAATGACATTTTGAAAAAATATTAAATTTTATAAAAATCTTATACAAAATGATCAACCAATTAAATATGTAAAAATTCTAGGTAGAAACAATATTTTTAGATTATGTTTCCTTAAAGTTTTAAGATTATAATTTTAGTTAACGGTTAAAACGTTAAGTGTTAGCGATAACCAGAAAATCTTTTAGTTGTATTTTAGTTACATTCGGGTATTTTAATTACATAAATATTGTTTTTTTGGTATTTTGATTACATTCATTTTAGTTATGTTTGATATTTTGGTTATAATTTCATCACATCAAATTATTTTTTGTTATATGTATTTTGGTTCTTTTTGAGTTTTGTTATTTCGATTGTAAAATGATTACTTTTTATTATATATAGATGGACAAGGTATCTAATCATATCCGAATATTTTTTAGATTTTCATTAGAACTAAACTAAACAAATTAGGTTCGGGTTCTGTTTGACACCTAATTTGTTCGGTTTGGTTCTAATNAAAATAAAAGAAAAAAACAAATTTATGTAATTAAAATACTCGAATGTGACTAAAATACAACTAAAATATTTTTCTGGTTATCGCTAATATTTTACGTTTTAACCGTTAAGTAATAACATAATCTTAAAATTTTAAGAGAACATAATCTAAAAATAATTTTTCTATATAGAATCTTTAAATATTTAATTGGTTGATCATTTTGTATAATATTTTTATAAAATTTAATATTTTTTGAAAATATCATTTAAATGTTAAATTTTTTGTTGACTTTTAAATTAAACATCAAACTTTCATTGACTAGATCATTTAAAGCATGCCGTAACAGACATTATTAACGCCGTCAACTTTCTCCATTCATCAATTTAACGGCATGCCCTAAATAGCCGAATCAACAAAAGTTTGATATTTAATTTAAAAATCAACAAAAAAATTTAACATTTATATTTATATTACATTTTCAAAGTTAAAGCTTTAAATTTCCAATTTTTGAAAGTTGAATCTTTTTATTACATTTTCCCTGTATGTATGGTAAACTATCCCTATTTGTATTTAGTACATGATAAAATTGGGTTCAATTATATAGAACTGTTTAAGAAATATAAGTACGTATACTTGTGTGTAAATGATACTAAGAAAAACATACATAGCTTGGATTGTAACGACCTTTGTTCAAAGATTTAAAGTTTGAATCTCATCATTGTAATATAACTGCTATTAACTGGTACAACTAACTATATTCAAATTTTAATTCTTATAGGTATTTTCATCTTTCATAAAAATGTGTAAAAAGAAACAAACTGATCATGAACTAGTTTTAAGTGAAATTTAAAAAAAAGGGACACCTGATACATGTTAAACATTTTTTTAGGTTGTTGGGATAGAATCATGAAAAAAATAATTTAAAAAAAGATAAATTATGTAAAATAATTTAAAAAAAGATAAATTATGTATAAATATCAAACCACATCTAATTTGGAAATATGTGTCATGATACTATAGGTGGTCGAATGTATAGGCCCAACAACAACATCTTATCGTCAGGCCCGGTTTGATTCGTCTATGCTCTCCAAATTTTTAATACCAAACTTTATATACATATGCGATTTTGTTTTTGTAAGATAAATTTTTAGTATGTAAAAATTGCACACGATTTATTTGCTTAGAACCTTTAAATTTCAAAACCAATCTTGTATATCGTCGAGTCAATGTAATTTTGATAAGATATGTTATTAGTCTCTGAGATTGCAAAAACCACCGTTCGTTCTTTTGGGATGGCTCGTGGACATAAGTAAGAACTTATTTGAGTTAAGGAGTGTGAAAAAACCTTCTAGATCCATGTTACTTTGAGCTTTTATTTAAAAAATTTAATTAATATATATACCAATATAATTTTTTTTGATAAAATACCAATATTTTATATATGTACATATATTTTATAATAGTAAAAGGTATATTTATATGTTTAAAATTAAAAAAACAAACAAACAGATAATGACTATATATATATATAGTAGGATTCGACTCGCGCTCTGGATCGCGGAGAAGTGTTTTATGATTAATGAAAAATATCATGGGAATGTAGAAACATAAAATATATAATTATGATATTTAAAGATAGTTAGACTAAACATTTCCAAAAGAATTTATGAAATTAAATCTAAATTACAGTAGCGCTTTTACCTTATCATCTACTATAACTAATTCAAGAGTTTCGCCGGATTGTTTTGTTTAATGTTTTCAGGCATTGAGTATGTTAATTTGAACACGTCAACTTGACTTGAAAGGTTATATTTGATTATATCTAATATATAGTTCCGTAAACACATTGTTATTATACTTAATATTATATATATAGATTAGTAAACAATATACACAATATTAGATATAAATAGATTGATAATATAGTATGAAATATATGGAAAACATATATAAGAGGTGAAATATATGATTTTATATAATTAAGAGTTTATAGTATAAGAAAGTTATTATTATTGATGATATATATGACTAATAATGTATGTGTAAAATATAAAAATATTGTTGAGTGAAATATGTATTAAATAATAAATTATCTTGTTAGTCTTCTAGTAATTTAATATAAATATTAAATAAATATGATAATCCAATGTCATAAACTATAATATACCACGTCAATATAGAGTTATTTTTTAATTAGTATTTCTCAAATAATATGTAGTAGATATATATATATATTCAATAGATGATTTAATTATTTTTTTAATTTTGTTTAGGACTCCCGCAATTTTAGATACGACCCGGACATAAGATCTAAAACATTCACGACATAGTTTTGGAGTGATCTAAAGGGAAAACTAGTACTTGAGTTGTGAGTTTGCAAAAGACCAGTACTTGAGTTGTGAGTTTGCAAAAGATTCGGATCCTATAACGGATGTCCAAGAAAAACGCATCCGGATCAAGACAGTAGAATTACAGATCCTCATAATGAACTTTTTTGTTTGTTTTATATCCTGGATCTGGCCCATATTTTTTGAAAAAGAATCATGAATATCATGACTAGCCATAACCCTAAGCAAAATAACCTAACTGAAGCACCCAATCCTAACCTAATCCAAAAACACTATCCGAATCTGAACCCAAATCCAAAAAATTATTCTATTGGGTGTTAGAATCGTAAACCCGAACCTAAATCCAAACGTCGTTTAAAACACGAAATCTAATTATATATACAAATAATTAAATTATTCTAAAAAATTTTGTTATTTTGTGAAAAAATTAGTTTTTTTAAAAAAAAATTTAACCATTTTTTCTTTTCTTTTTCAATATTTCCTTACCCGAAACTGAACCAGACAAAATTATTCCATTGGATATTATACTCCTAAACCCTATATACCCGACCGGCCGAGCCCGATAGGGTTTTACCCAAATCCAACATGTTTACCCGAATGTTCAGTCCTAACTAGCCATGTTACCTACAATCCAGATTAGGATACTAAAATAACAGATTCAGGACCATATTTGTAGAAAAAAAAACACGGACATCCAGATCTGCCTATATTTTCTTAAAATCCTGGATCCATTACATGATCTAATATACAGAGAGAATCAAGTTGTGTACCTCAGGAACTGCTAAGTGTTGGTTTTCAGAATTGATGAACTTTGACAATGGCTTCCGACTATGTCTATATATATATATATACAAAATAAAAAAAATCAACAGAGTATAGTTTTTAAAAAATTATGAAATACAAAAGATAAATTATTACCTTCCAACAAGGGATGCAAGATTAGGGTCCAACTCTATTCGGTATTTGTTTAAGTAACCATTGAGTTCATCTGTGCCAAGCACCTACAGATAAAGGACTTATAACTTTGGACCAAATCTAAAATCAAACCATTTCGTAATCCTTTATCTTTTACCTTTGCGATTTTGACTAATTGATCATAATTGTCATGGCCATAAAAGAATGGCTCCTTACGAAATATCTACAACAATGGATTATATAAAAATATATTAAATCACTTCACCAAGTTAAAACTAATTATTATAAGCTCAAAAAACACTAACCATTCCAGCAAACATACACCCAAGACTCCATAAGTCTAAGGAATAGTCATAGTCTTGCAAATCCACTAGCAGCTCTGGACCTTTGAAGTACCTACTCATCATCATCATATGATATTAGGAAATTATCAAAATAAAAACACGAACATTGTAGAGTAGATACTAGATAGATTAGGCCTGGGCAAAAAAACCGAACCGAACTACAAAAAAAAAAACTGAACCCAACCAAAAAAAATTTTAAACCGAACGGTAGAAGTTTTTTACTAAATTCAGTTTTCAGTAAAAACCAAACCGAAAAATCCGAAATTTATTTTTTATTTTTTAAAATTTTTATTTTATTTTTCTGTTTAAATATTTTGTGTTTATTTATTTATTTTTTATCCTAAACCTAACCGAACAGAACAAACTGAAATAACCCAAAATAAACCGAAAAACTGAGATAAACCGTTATTTTACCTTAAACCGAACCGAACTTACGAAATTAAAACCGATCGGAATGTTTTTTATATCCAAAACCAAACAGAACTATTAAATTTTAAACCGATCGGAACTTATAAAAAAAAATCGAAATACCGAAACACCGGAATTTCGACCCGAACCGACCGAATGCCCAGGCTTAAGATAGATGCTACACCTTGAAGCAACACGAACATTGTATTCTTTCCCTGGATGATAGAACTCAGCCAAACCCCAGTCGATTAAACGAAGTTTTCGCTGTTCATGATCTATCATTACATTATGTGGTTTCACATCTCTATGCATGATTCCACGCGAATGGCAGAAATCTAAAGCCTACATAAAAATGTTATAAGAACAAAGATCATAGTCTATGATTAATGAAACTCTGATTTCTTACTTTTAGAAGTTCGTAGATATAATATCGAACATCATAATCCGAGAGTGTTGGATAAAGGACTTTGAAATCCTTATTGTTTACATGTTCAAATATCAAGCTAGGCGTTTTCGACTGTTGATCTCTAACAATATCAAGCAATTTAACAATATTTGGCCCACCACATAGGTTCTGCAGAATCTTAATCTCTCTCTTAATCTGCATCAATGGAGAAGAAAGAACACATGTTAAAGATGAATACAAACAAACAAAGGGCAAGTACTGGATCTAACACTAAACCTTCTTCTTCTTCACAGGCTTTAAAATCTTGATAACACACTTTTCATTATCAGTAGCATGAATGCCTTCAAAGACCTCACTGTATTTTCCTCTTCCTACCTTCCTCACCACCTCATAATCATCTTGTACACTGTAACATCAATGGAGGAAGCTAGTTCAAACACTGATATAACCACATGATGAGAATCATTAGCTATATCGAAGTTGTTGAAATCAAAACCCTAAATGTATATTCAACCTTGATTTCAGAAGACTAAATCTAAAAAAAGCAATTAATCATCAATGAAGCTTACACCATAATTTATCAATTCGGCAGAACCAAACGCGAACATGTAGAATTCAAAAACCAAACGCAAACATGTAGAAATCGATGTAATTAGGTTTAAATAAAGACGAATCCAAAAAAGTAAAAGACGATGATGATGATGATGTACCCCCATTGAACAGCAAGAGATTCGTAGTCCCAGTAATCCTTAGGTTTAATGACGTTAACATCAGCGTAAACCCTCGCTTTCGACGGCGCACCGGCACNAGGAGGTTCCTCTTCGCCGGAGAAGACGAAGAAGAAGAGAGGAGAATGGATTGTCGTTAGCGGCGGAAGCGTATCGAAGAGAGGAGAGCTTGTGAAATGATTACAATAAGGCCTTATGGCCCATTTAAGTCTTCTTTTTAACTCACAAACGATAGACAAGGTAACGAAGAGAACAATTTCGAAGCGACGGCGTTTATTAAGTTGGTACGAAACGATGACGTTTTATAGACCGCTTAATCGAATGGACCTAATACTACTAAACTTAATATTTTGGGCCTTTTCTTTGTTTCAACAGGCCTTATAAGCATGTAACTAGCCCAATTGCAGTAGAAACCCTCTAAACGAGCTAGAGCTTTACTATCGTTAATAAGTTAATCGAGTCAAGATCTCAAATTTACATCTCTTTCTCCGACGTTGTTGGGTTTTACAGGTGACTCTTTGAATCGATGGGTGTGGTTATTGAGAGCTTTATTTGGGAACCAAGCTCAAGTTTCTTCATCTTCTTCTTCGTTTCCACATTCTTATCAATATTTCTATTTCCTTACTTCGTCAAAAACAGAACCTTTGGTAGCTTTGATCATTCCGTTTCATCTTTTTTTGCTCGGTTCCAAAGATGGTTTCTAGCTATCTACACACTCTCTTCAGGTTAATCTATAGATTTCTTCAAAAGGGTCTATAATTTTTTAATTTATGCTTATTCTCATCAATCAAAATTGGATCTTTACTACACAATTTGAATTCAAAGATATGATTTTGTTTTTTTGTAGTAATGGAAGGTTTATGGTCTGTGTATGGAGAATTGGAGTTAACATCTAATGATATAAGTAAGGAATCAATATTGTATTATCTCTGTGTTGGCTACTCAACTTCTATTGTTCTTGGTCCTTTACTTGGTGTGCTCTCTGATCTTATGTAAGTAACTTTTAATGAATTGAAGTGTTTTGTTTTTTTTGTTAGTAAGTAATGATAAATATTGAAACTTTTGTAGAGGTCAGAAGAGAATTTGTCTACTCTATTGTATCTTACACTTTGTTGTTGGTGTGTGGAAGAGGATTACAATGAGTCCTAATGCTTGGTTTGTGAATGTTTGTTTATCTCTTGCTGGTCTTATCTATTCATTTGGGTTTGAAACTTGGCTTGTTGTGGAACATGAAAAGGTATGAGTTTGTATCTTCATTTTTAGCCTTGGGCATTCGGTTCGGTTTGCTCGGTTTACCGAAAACCGAACCGAACTAGATCGGTTTTGGGTTATTCAGTTTTAAGTGAGTAAACCAATCGGAACATTTTTATTTCTAGTTCGGTTTTTGGTTCGGTGTGAGTTAATATTCGGTTTATTCGGTTGACCGAATAACTGTAAAAAATCATGTTTCAGTTCGAGTTAATAGGGTTATTCGGTGTCAATTAAATTAACTCGAATAAACCGAATAAACCAAACCGAAAGATGATTTTTCAGATTTATTCGGGTTATTTGGGTTAATCGGATTGAATTCGGAAATATTTTTTTAACCAAAAACCGAACCGAACAAACTGATATTTTTTTCGGTTTTACTTCGGAACCAATTTTTGAAAACCGAACAAATAAAAAAACCGAACGCCCAGGGCTATTCATTTGAGTTCATTATTATCATTATAATATAACCCAAAGTTCTGATTTTGTAACATTGTTCTGTGTGTGTTTTGTATCTATGTAGCAAAGTCAGCGTAATGACTCGTTAAATGAGACATTTTGGTTGATGACTTTTCTTGAATCTGCATCTTTAATCGGAGGTCAAGTTCTTACAAATTGGTTTGTAGACCAAAATGTTCATCATGGCATTGCATTGTCTGCTACAACAACACTGTTATTTTCCGTTCTCGCCATTATTTGTATTCTCCAGACTTCAAAAGAGACTTTTAAAACCCTTCCATTTAAGGATTACTCCGCAGCTTACTACGCATATGTTCTTCGAGGTATGAGATTTGAATTAGAAATTAAAACTTATATATAAGTATAAGCTAATCTTTGTCTTGTCGATTTGATCAGATAAAAGAATATGGTTTCTAGGAACTTCACAAGCCTGTATTCAGTTTTCCACTTCAGTCTTTTGGATTCTCTGGGCACCGACAATAGTGGCTGATGGAAGAGAAGTGAAACTAGGGTTGATATATCCATGTTTATTGGGATCAAGAATGCTTGGAAGTACATTATTCCCATGGTTAATGAATGGACAGTCATTGCTTCGTCTTGAAGATTGCTTAGTCTACATATACTCAATACTTGGGATTGTGTTTTCTATAGTAGCCTATGATTATCAGGTAACTTATACATTCCCGGTCTTGAGGGTAGGCCGCTTAGGGCATCCACTAGATTAGGAGCATATTTTTAAGATTTTTTAATATAGTAATATATTTTAAATTCAAATTTTTAACATTTTTATATGTTTTCTTATAAAGCTAATTTTTTTTCTAAATAATTTAAGATTTTGTTTTATGGGTTTGAAAATATATATTGGACATAGAAATACTTTTTTGGGCATATTTTGGATGAAAAATAATTTTCGTATAAAGCATCTAAAATGGTTGGACCGGCTCTGGTCCTGAGGGTAGACAATCTAGGCGTCGACTAAGGCATCTACTAGATGAGTGTCATTTTTTAAAGATTTTTTAGTATACTAATATATCTTAAATTCAAATTTTTTAATTTTTTATATGTTTTTTATAAAATTAATTTTTTTTTTATTTTTTATAGTTTAAGATTTGTTTTATGGGTTTAAAAATATATATTAGACAACCAAATACTTTTTCGGGCATATTTTGGATAAAAAAAAATTTCGTCTAAACATCCAAAATGGTTGGATCGGCCGTGAACTTATAGGGTAGTAAAAAACGAATCCTTTTTGCTTCATATTGAAAAAAACCGTATCGTGCAGGAGATCCGAATCTTAGTAGTACTTTTCTGCTTATTTCATGGTTGTGTTGGACTTGCCTTACCTTTACTTGCAAGATTAAGAACCATGTAATGATACTCTTATATACATCTTCTTCTTCTTACTATATTAACAAAATACATTCATGAATCTTTCTTCTATGTTATCTTGATTTTGATAGGTATGTACCAAATGAATTGCGTGGAGGAATGATAAGTCTTTCTCAAGTTCCAGCTAATGCAGCTATTTTGTTTTGCTTAATACAGGTTTTATATTTTACAGTTGTTGAATCTATTTTGGTTTTGTTTTCAGTCGTGTTATCGAATGATTCGAATCTTTATATTGTAGAGAGGATACACCAAGAAGATTGAGAACTCAACAATGATGGCTTTTGGTGCTGTTGCTTTGTTTATTGGATCTTGTTGTATATATTTATTGAGACGTTGGGGAAAGTCACCACATCAAGATTGGCACAAGTTATGATCCTGCTTAAGAGGAAGAAGCAGGACAAGGCAAAACTCAGGTTGGTATGGTTATGTGATCTTGTGTTAATGGATTTAAGGCTAGGGTTGAGTATTTACGTCTCATTCTTTTTCTCGTCTAGATGTTAATTTTAGATTCATCATCTAGAATCGATATCTCAGTGCAAGATCTGGATGTTGTTCGTTTATGTATTTAGTTTTTGCATTTAAATACAGCATTCGGATACAATTTTGTTCGTTGTTGAATTTATAGTTATATCAAAATGCAATTAATTAAAAATGATCAAAGGACATGTTTTATTTTATTTTATTAATATATTTTATACAACATAATCTAATACAATTTTTTGTGGGGAAAACATATTTCGTCGGAAAAGAGTTTCAATTTTTTTGCAGAAAAATATGTTTTCGTGTTTTTAATGGGAAAATGTGTTTTTAATTTTTGGTATGGTTATGTGATCTTGTTGTAGTGGTCTCTGCTTTGATTTTTGTGGCAACATGAAGTGAGGAAACACAAAAGGCAACATAAGAGGTTTGATTGGTTTAGGTTGAGAGGATTTTGTTTCTTTGAATGTTTTTGTTTAGTTCATGTCTTATTTAAATCTTTTAGGCCTTAAAAGTATTTTTTTTTTTTTTTACAAGTAAATATGAAATTAAAATGTAATTTTTTCTTGGTGGAAGGCTTCAATCCGAATCCGAATCCAAAAATGGTCGTGTCTTCGTGAGAGAGCCGTTTCGGATTCAAACTAACTGTTGAGTTTCATAATTTTGACCTAGTAAACCTATGATAAAAATGGAACGGAAAGCAAAAAATATTTTACAAAAATAAAAAAAACATTCACTTCTCACAATTACAAAACACAAAACAGTCAGCTTCACTATGATCAAACCATTCTTGTTTCCAAACTATACGATTACATGTGTACACCAATCAATTTTCTTTGACACTATAAATTCTAGTTTATTGAACACAATTACATTAATAATTTAATTAGATAAGAATACTATTTTTCATTAAAAAATTATATTGTTATTTAAGATTAGGGTTAAATATTCACGTCCCGTTCCTTTTTTTGTCCAGATGTTGATTTTAGATGCATCAACTAGAATCAGTATCTCAATGAAAAAATTAGATATTGTTCGTTAATGTATCTAGTTTTTACATTTAAATACTGCATTCCGATACAATTTTGGTCGTTGTTGAGTTTGTAATTATATCGAGATGCAATTAACTAAAAATGATCAAAAGACATGTTGTTTTATTTTATTTTATTAAATATCTTTTATACAACATCATCTAATATAAATTTTTTTGGGGGAAAACATATTCCAACATTTTTGTCGAAAAGAATTTCAATTTTTTTTGCAGAAAAATATGTATCTGTGATTTTAATGGAAAACATGTTTCCATTTTTAAGCAGTAAAAACATGTTTTCACGTTTTTAGCAGGATGTTTTCGTACTTTTGCTGAAAAACTGTTTCTATTTATTGTTTAGGGTTTATGTAATTTTTCCAAAATAAAATTTAGTTTTAATTTAGTTCAATTATTAAATGATAATTTTGTCCAAAATCAATTTTAATGTTATTTGTGAAATAAAAACTAATTTAGTGGTATTTTAAAAAATTGTCCTAAAATAATTGAGTTTTCTTTTTGACAATGATGAAAATATGATAACCCACAAAATTAAAAACTAAAACTCTTCACTTCATTACTGAAAAAAACTGAAATTTCATAATTGATTGAAAATAACATTATTCTCCTTATGTTTCATAAAATTTGTAGTTTTAAATTTTAAATTTTGTTTCCATATAAATGCAGTTGTAAATCTCCAATACAATTTTTAAGTAAAATTTCTAATTTTGTCCTTAATATTTTAATATAATGACCAATTAACTTTTTAATGGATGTATTAATGGGAAACAAAATAAATAATTTAACATTTTTTTAATTTTTGTGTGAAAACCTTAAACTACAATTATATTGAAACAGAAAGAACAATCAATTTTATAGATTTCATAAAACGTCATGAAACATCAAACAAACTTTATTTTATGCAAAATGTCTAAATAAAAATCATAATCAAATCCATACATATTAATTCTTGACAAAGATAAACTCCAAAAAACTATGGAGCTTTGGCTTCATCATCACTGGTTAATTCAGAATAATCTTCATAAATCTCACTTTCAGATTCATCAGTTTCATCATCACTGGTTGATTCAGAATATTCTTCATAACTCTCACTTTCGGATTCATCAATTTCATCAATTTGATCCATCCATAGCGGAAGCTGGCTCACTGTAGGTGCAGGGAGAGCAAGTACAACGGGTCTTGAGTCATAGCTGTTGCGTTCCTTAAGCAACCTTTTAGTTGTTTCAAGTTGGTCAACTGATTGGTTAGCAAAAGTTTTAAGGCGAGTAGTGAGGTTGCTGCAGCCATTGACTGGATCATCAATACATGAAGTGGCCTCAGAGTACAAACTGATGACGGTGACTCTCCGTTCTTCAGGGGAAAGGTCTTTGAGGAAGAAAGTCATTGTTTCGAGTCCGAAAACGGTGTTGATAGCTTCAAATCTCATGGGGCAATTGGAAGGAAAGAGTGGAGCAAAGATGCAGTCTTGGTCACATGGTTTGTTTTGGAACTTGCAAGCTTGACACGGGTCATGGTTCATTGTGGTTTGGTTGGTTCCTGTAACAAAATGCAAATCATTTTTAATACAATATAAATACAGAAACTAACAAGGGTGTACTGAATAAATGATTTAAAAATATTTGATTTAAAATAACAATCATGTATTACTGAAATATATATTTTCAAATAACTATTAATATCTAATGTTATTGAATCAATGATTTTATAAAGTAACATCAAATACACTATTATTGAAAACGGTATAAAGATTTGATTTAAATATTTCAGATGAGATTTTATGAGATTTCTTAGTTAAAAATATAAAGATCAAATCTCATATTTGTACATGAGATTTCAGAGAATTTTATAACAAAATTCTAAATTCAATTAAATTCAACCAAATCATCTCAATTGTCACTAAAAATCAAATCTCTTCAAATAGTTTCTTCAATACATTCCTCTAAAAAAATTTTCGATTGACAAAATTAATGTTTATACTTTGTTACCAATCATTGTATATACTATTAATTTACAATCTATTTGATTACAATATAAATACGAAAATTGAAATATGTTAGATACCACAACTCCTCTCTACTTCTAAATTATTCAATAGACTATGCATATTTCTGTTTATTTTATCTAAATTATGTGACTAAAATGCGATGAATGCGTTAACAAGTATTTGTAGTAGCTAGATCTTCTATTCATAAATCTAAAATATATTATTGAAAAACCGAAAGTACTTACTGATGATATAGATTCCGATGATGATATTTTCCGAGTTTGTCTTTTATCAATGAAAGATGAGGCGGCTGATTATAAAGATATAGAGACATATATATAGGAGAAAATTAGGGTTGTTATTCACTAAAATAAAACGACTTCGTTTTAAATTATAAAAAAAAAATTATAAATGTCGAACACTCATATTTTTCACGTTGTTGGATTTGGGCTATGAATCGATCTTATCGATCCAAATGATGTTTAAAAGTTTGTTTTTATTTTTTCCATTTTTAGATTTCATTATATTTAAATGTTTACTAACAAAAAAGATTATGGTGATGATATTTTCAAGTCGGCATTATATCAATAAAACATGAGGCGGCTCATTATAAAGATATAGGGATATATATCAGAGAAAATTAGGGTTGTCTTCATTCAAATAAAACGAGTTCGTTTTACATAGAAAAATTTATAGATTATAGATTTCAGACACTCATATCTTTCTGGTTGTTGGATTTTTTATATGAATCGTATTTTATCGATCCAAATGATGTTTAAAAGTTTGTTTTCATTTTTTTTATTTTAAGATTTCATTATATTTAAATATGTTTGCTTACAAAATAGATTGTAGTGACGATATTTTCCGAGTCGGTATTATATCAGTATAACATGAGGCGGCTGATTATAAAGATATAGATATATATATATATATATAAAAAGAGAGAAAATTAGGATTATTTTCATTAAAATAAAACGATTTTGTTTTAAATTATTAAAAAAATTATAGATTTCAAACATTCATGTTTTTCACGTTGTTGAATTTGGGCTAAAAATCGTATCTTATCGATCCAAATGATGTTTAAATGTTTGTTTTCATTTGTTTATTTCATTTAAATAGGTCTACTGACAAAATAGATTCTGGTTACGATACTGTCTGAATCGTTATTATATCAGTATAACATGAGGCGGCTGATTATAAAGATATATATATATATATATAAAGAGAAAATTAGGATTGTTTTCATTAAAATAAAACGACTTTGTTTTAAATTATAAAAAAAATTATAGATTTCAGATATTCATGTTTTTCACGTTGTTAGATTTGGGGTAAAAATCGTATCTTATCGATCCAAATGATGTTTAAATGTTTGTTTTTATTTTTTGATTTCATTTAAATAGGGCTACTTACAAAATAGAATCCGGTTACGATACTGTCTGAGTCGTTATTATATCAATAAAATATGAGGTGACTGATTATAAAGATATAGAGATATATATAAAGGAAAATAGGGTTACGATTCCGTTTTAAATTATAAAAAAATATTACAGATTTCAGACATTCATATTTTTCAGGTAGTTGAATTTGTGCTATGAATCATATATCCTATCGATCCAAATGATGTTTAAAATTTTGTTTTCATTTTTAGATTTCACTATATTTAAATATGCGTATTGACAAAATAGATTGAGATGTCAATATTTTCTGAGTCTGTATTATATCAATAAAACATGAAGTGATGGATGGATACATATAAAGAGAAAATCAGGATTATCTTTCACTAAAATAAAACGACTTTATTTTAAATTATAAAAATCTATAATTTCAAGATATTTATGTTTCTTTATAAAAACAACTATGTTTTAAATTAAGATAAAACTACATTTTCAAGATATTCATGTTTTTCCAAGTTGTTGGATTTGGATTATAAACGGTGATTTATCAATTCAAATCATGTTACACAGTTTTTTTCAATATATTTAAATATATGATTTATATTAACACACATATGCCAAATAGATTATAATGGTATCTTGTACATTACATTGGTTTATATTATTTATATTACTATGATATATTATTTCATAAATTAAGCCAAGTCAAACCTTGTATGATTGAGGCTGAGTGCCTATATTATATCAAACCTTGGATGATTATTAATTATAAGTTTACCAAAAAGAAATTAGAAAAAGTAAAAGAAATGATGACAACTTGTTAGTGTTAAGTTTTTGTTACTCTTTTTTCTATGAAGATGAATCCTCCTTCAGTTTTATAATATTTGATTTTATATTTTTCAAACATATTAATAAAAATTTAATATTTTTCATTTTTAGCTATGTTTTACTCGAATAACTAAATAATTAATATTTATCCATAATAAAAAGTTAGTTATAACTCTTTATACTATTAGATATTTTTTTTAAAAAGATTAATTAGATTTTTAGTCAACAAATAATTAATAATATCATTATATAAAAATATTATAGAATAATTAAAAAAGTTAGAAAATGAGTATATTTTAAGAAATAGTAATAACTAATGAGTACACACCAAACTCAGAGAAGAAACATCATCCAAAAATTAAAAAATACTTTGTAACACCAAAATCTATTTAAATTTAAAAAATCTCAGGAATAAGGACTGACCTTATATTTACAAGGTCAGTTTTGGAGAGCATAAAAAACATGTTTTGACGACGAAGACTTGAAAAGTCAATCTAAGTCTTCGTCTTCCTTCATAGTGTCCCACCAATAATTTTAATTCTCTATTTCTCCTTTAATCTCATCTTCTTCCTCAATCCTCTTCATGTTTTATTCACTCCTCTCTCTTCTCTCCGTCTAAGCTATGAAAAATCTCGGTTTTCATAACTCTTTTTCATTTTTCGTAATCATGGTGGTTATTGTTCTTCTTCCTCATCTCACTCGTCCGGAGAAGTTTTACATCAACTGTGGATCAGATTCTGATGTCTCTTATGGTGGTCAAACCTTCATCGGAGATAACAACTCTAGTAGTATTACTAACTCTGTTTCTTACACACTTAAAGGAACTGAAATTTTAGACAACAATGCATCCACTGCTCCTGAAATCTACCGAACAGTTAGAATTTTCAGACAACCTTCTTCTTATAAGTTCCTTAAACTCGATTTCGATGGTCTACACTTTGTTCGTCTTCATTTCTCTGCTGTCTCTTCTCGAACCGAGCTTTTAACTGCTAGTTTCACTGTCTCTGCTACTTCTTCTGATTCTAATCAACTCTTGAAAAGTTTCACACTTCAGAATTTCACTGAGACTCCACGAGTTGAAGAGTTTCTATTGATGATGGATTCGACGAAATTCGAAATTCAGTTTGTGCCTGATCGTTCCTCTTTGGCTTTCATTAACGCTATTGAAGTGTTCTCTGTTCGTAACGACCTAGAAAAGCTGCAAGATTCCGAAAAGAATCTGCGTACCGTTTATAGATTAAACGTGGGAGGTGAGCTAATCACACCAGTTAATGATACTTTGGGACGAACTTGGTTACCAGATGATGACTTTATCTACAGGAAAAATTCTGCAAAAAGCATTTCAACAACACAACCACTTAGATATCTGTCAGGGTCAAAGGCGGCGACGAGCCTCACTGCTCCGGATTTCGTCTACCAGACGGCCAAAACGATGATGTATAACAGTAGCTCGATTCAGCAGGTTCAAGTCTTGATGAACGTTACTTGGACGTTTAAGGTGAAAAGTAACTATAGACACTTCCTCAGGTTTCACTTCTGTGATATATTGAATGATTCACAAAGCACTGATTTCTATCTTTATGTAAATGGGAACTGGAGAGAAGAAGTAAAGCCTTCATTGTTTGGTGATCCTCTGACTCCGTTTTTTATCGATATTGTGAATGTTTCTGATGGTTCTGGAACCTTCAATGTTAGTATAGGTACTAAGGAACCAGAGAAGGATTTTTTGAATGGTTTGGAAGTGATGGAGATTTTGAACACATCTGATTCTATTTCTTCAGATAAAAGTAGTTCACGGCTTCGCATCATCGCTGGTAGTGTTGCTACTGCTGCTGCATTGGTTCTGGTCTTGAGTTTGTTGTTTATGGTTTTCCTTAAACAAAGAAGGAGATCAAAGAAGACGAAACCAGACAATGAAGTCACGGTATGGTCACCTTTACCAGTGAATAAAGGTGGGAGTTCTGATAACAGAACTATCTCAACATACTACAATTCGCCACTACGTAACCGACAGTTAGGTTTGACCATTCCCTTCCAAGTCATTTTAAGAGCTACAAACAATTTCGCCGAGCAATGGTTGATCGGAAAAGGCGGATTTGGAGATGTTTACAAAGCCATTCTTAGAGATGGAACTAAAGCAGCTATCAAAAGAGGTAAGGCCGGTTCAGGACAAGGAATACTAGAGTTTCAAACAGAGATTCAAGTCTTATCAAGAATCCGGCATAAACATCTCGTATCTCTAACAGGTTACTGCGAAGAAAACTCGGAAATGATCCTAGTTTACGAGTATATGGAGAAAGGTACACTTAAAGAACATCTATACGGATCGGATTTGCCTCCATTGACATGGAAACAAAGACTAGAGATATGTATTGGAGCAGCAAGAGGATTACATTATCTTCATAGTGGCTCAGATGGAGCAATCATACACAGAGATGTCAAATCAACAAACATATTACTAGACGAAAACAATGTAGCTAAAGTTGCTGATTTCGGACTTTCGAAACTCACAGTTACTAATCAAGATCAAACTATGAGCATAAACATCAAAGGAACATTTGGTTACCTCGATCCTGAGTATCTTCAGACTCATATCTTAACTGAGAAATCAGATGTATATGCTTTTGGAGTCGTTCTTCTCGAGGTTTTGTTCGCTAGACCAGCTTTAGATCGTAATCTACCTCACGAAGAAGTGAATCTAGCGGAATGGGCGATGTTCTGCAAATCAAAAGGTATAATCGATGAGATCATAGATCCGACATTGATAGGTCAAATCGAATCGAGTTCTATGAGAAAATTCATGGAAATTGCTGAGAAATGTTTGAGAGAGTATGGAGATGAAAGACCTAGTATGGGAGATGTGATCTGGCATCTTGAATATGTTTTACAGCTTCAAGTTCAAATGATGACGACGGTTCATAGAGAACCTCATGAAGATAGTACAGTGACGATCTCTGATGCTTCGTTTGTAGTTCCGAGGTTGATGGTGAGTGATTCGTTAAGCAGTAAATCGATTGTGGAGATGGATCGATCGATGAACAGATAAGCAAGAAGTAGATATTCATCGGAGAATCGAGTTTTCTCCCAATTGAAGATCTCTGAAGCAAGATGAAATTATTCAATATATCAATCGTTGTTATAAATTTTAAAACGTCTAAATATAAATATAAATAAAATTTTGTAGAAGGTTATGATCGGTTTATGAAATTAAATTCCGGTTATCGTCGGTTCAAGTACAATTAATTTTAAAACAATTGTAGTTTGATATCACTAATGAACGACTCGATATTCTTAGTCGAGGATCCACCAGACGCCATTGCCGATCTTGCAGCTTCCTTCAACTCCTTCACTCTCCTCCTCATATCCACGGCGGCAGGTCCCTCCGTCACAGCCTCAATACATCTCTCTACCTCATCAACCTTAAGCTCACCGTCACCGGCGTCGTTCCTCATCCTCACTCCAATTCCAAACACATCAACAATTAACCTCGCGTCAATTGGCTGATCCGTCCAGCTAGGATACGCCACCACCGGAACACCAGCCACCACTGTCTCCACCGTTGAGTTCCATCCACAATGCGTTACAAAACAAGATATCGCCACGTGGCTTAATATTTTCTCTTGTGGACCCCACTCAATTACAAAACCTTGACCTCGTTTCACCATTTCATGCAAAACGTCAACGTTTTGAGCTTTCTCCTTAGGTCTTATTACATAAAGAAACGAAACTCCTTTGTTCTTCAACGCTGTTGCTATGGTCTTAACCTGATTCTCAGACGACTCAAGCAAGCTTCCAAAAGATATATACACAACTGAAGACCTAGCTTGCTTATCAAGCCACTCCATGCAATCACCTTCTGATCTCCACATATCAAGATCTAGGGTTTCATCATGATCATCTCCCAAAAGAAACGGAGAGACCAAAGGACCAACAGGAACAATTGATTTCAAACCAGACATTGACTTGATAATCTCAGATTCAAGTTCATAAAAAGAATTAACCAAAACCCATTTCACATACCTTAAACAATCTACAAACTCTTCCATTAGTTTATAGAAGTGAAAACCACCAGAAGGTAAAAGAAACGATGGAAGATCTTGAACTTTCAACAATGGTAAAGCTGGTAACTCAACTGTTTCATTAACATCTTCAAGATTAGGGAAAGAGTTTGTCTTCATGTAATAACGATAATAAACCGAGTAAGCTCCACAAGCTTGTATCCATAGTATTGCACATGGGATGTTATGAGTAGCCGCAAGAGCTGGAACCCATGGAGTAAAAGGTGAAGAGATGATATAAGAGTATCTCTTTTCTTCAATGGTTTTGGATAAGTTCTTGGCTCCAAATGTTCTCAATGACTCTATGAGAGTGTTATCATCGGTTCTTGGATCATCTTTAGGTAGACCATCGGAGAAGAACACAAGATCCACCGGAGTAGGGGATTTGTCGTTGGAGAAGAGGTCATGGGTTGGCTTATTAGTGGCAAGAGTGAAGTGAAGGTTTGGTGATGATAAAGAGAGATGTTTAGCAAGTTTTAGCATGGGATTGATGTGACCTTGAAATGCTACAGAAACCATTAGGACATGGATGTTTTGTCCCATTATTATTAGATTTTACTAGATGAGATAATGAGTTATGTTTAGTGGTGTATATATAACAATGTTGTGTTTTTTTCATCTTTAACTATAGATTTTTCTTAATGAAGAAAATCTGTCTATAGTAATTGCTACCCAATCAAATGTTGGTAAAGAGATTCTAAAGTGTACATGTGTGTTCTTTTTTTACAGATTTTATTAAGAACATGGTCATCAGTTACAAATCTTATCTTATTAATTAACTTTTACTATTTGTGACACTTTTACATGGTTATAATTATCATATTTTGATATGTGTCAAAATCTTTTTATCAGATTTTAACAGCTGTCTAGAATTTTTTTTTTCTTAATGAAATCAAATAATTATTATTAAATGACAAATTTAATATACAAGAAATATACAATGTAGTTTGGTCAATGATAAGATTTAAAAAATAAATAAGGAATAAGATCATATCATTATTATTAAAGAGTGAATATTTGTTGACAAAAAAAAAGTGTTTAGGTCGCATGGACTAAATCAAATGTTAATTTGCTAAATTTTATGAAAGTAAAAGTAATTAGTCAAAATATAGTCACAAATATATATATATATATATATACTAATATATCATCCGCGAGCTACATATCGCAGAGAAATATATTCAAAATATGTATTTTAATTAGTTTATATAAATTTATTATTAAATATATATTAAAGAGATATTAGTGTATTTTATATAATTTTTTTGTTTTTTCATGTATTGATAATTTACAATATGATTAAATTATACTATACGTGATATTTGTTTATCTTGATAATACAGAATCGAATAATAAATTTATGGGTTATGCAGAAACGAATACGAATAATATAAAGTTGTAAATCCGATTAACGGATATACCAAATAAATAATAAAAAAATTAATCAGATTCATTTCAGATGTATTATATTCGGATAATTTAAATATGATATCAGTCTAAAATATTTTACTATCTAGTTCATATTTGGTTTAAGTTGATATCATATTATATATACCATAAATATTAAAATTATATAAATTTGGTTAAATAAAATTTGATTAAATTTTTATAAATATAATTTAAAACATATTGATAACAATAATTAGACATATAATCAATACTAATTA
>KE157040.1:0-21288 GCA_000411055.1 Leavenworthia alabamica
CTACATAATTACATGTTTCCTAAACTCATTTCCTTGATATCATAATCATATATATACAGAATATTATTTAGACTTCCGCTCTCATAAGTCTTCATTGTCATATTTGGAAACCGTCTTAATACCACATTCAACTTGTTCCAGCGACTTTGCTCATGCTAACACCCCCCTCAAGTTGGAAAGTGTGGGTTACATACGCCCAACTTGACAACAATGGCTTCAAAATCACGTCGACCAAGTGCTTTGGTAAAGATATCTGCCAATTGATTCTTCGTGTTCACCTTTCGTGTAATAATAGTGCCCTCCTGAACTGCATCTCTAACGATATGACAATCGTTTTCAACATGTTTAGTACGTTCATGAAATACCGGATTGGCGGCAATGTACAAAGCAGCTTGATTATCACAGTGTAAATCCATGGGAGTATTATGAGAGACACCGAAGTCAGAGAGCACCCGTTTAAGCCAACGTAACTCACGCACCGCATTCGACATGCCTCTATACTCAGCTTCAGCAGAAGAAGCCGACACACTGTCTTGTTTCTTGGTCTTCCATGACACAGGAGAGTCTCCTAATGTTACAAACCACCCACTCACAGATCTCCTTGTCAACGGACATCCAGACCAGTCTGAATCTGTCCATCCATGAAGTTTTAGATCACAATTAGAACGAAGGACCACACCTTGTCCCGGAGTACCTTTTAGGTAACGCACCACACGCAAAGCAGCCTCCATATGATCAGTCCGTGGAGATTGCATAAATTGCGATAATATGTGAATCACATACGTCAAATCAGGTCTGGTGGCCAAGAGATAGATTAAACGACCAACTAACCTTCTATATCGTGTTGGATCAGGTAGCAACGGTCCTTCGGCAAGACCCAATTTCTGATGTTGCTCCATTGGGAACGCAGTCGGCTTAGCTCCCAAGAGTCCTGTTTCTGTAATAATATCTAATGTGTATTTACGTTGACTCAAAAAAATACCATCGTTGTTGCGTGCCACTTCAATGCCCAAAAAATATTTCAATGATCCTAAATCTTTCATGTGAAAACATTTCCCCAAGTAAGCTTTAAAATCAGAGTTTGCTTTTGAGTCATTTCCTCCAACGATCAAATCATCAACATAGACTAACACATATATCTCAACAGTTCCTTTCTTCATCATAAACAACGAGTAATCCGAGTAAGATTGAGTAAAACCATACCCGAGGAGTGCACTGCGAAGTTTAGCAAACCAACACCTTGGAGCTTGCTTTAAACCGTATAAAGACTTACGAAGACGACACACTAAATTAGTGTCTCCACTTCGAAACCCCGGAGGAAGCTGCATATATACTTCTTCTTTCAAATCTCCATGTAAAAATGCGTTATGTACGTCCATCTGGGTAAGCTCCCAAGCTCGTGCAGCAGCAACACTCAAAAATGTTCGCACAGTAGACATTCTTACAACGGGTGCAAAAGTCTCTGAGTAATCAACACCTTCTGTTTGTCTATTCCCCAACACAACCAAACGAGCTTTGAATCTCTCTATAGTTCCATCTGCTCGATATTTAATTTTGAAAACCCATTTGCATCCGATGGCTTTCTTACCAACAGGCAAGTTCGTAAGGTCCCATGTTTTATTTGTTTCCAATGCATCAATCTCATGTTGCATTGCCTTCCTCCATCTTTCTTCTGCTACAGCCTCACGGAACGTAGTTGGTTCTGTTTCAGCAGTTATAGCAGCAAGAAAACTTCTGTATTTTGCAGAAAACTTACTGCTATCAAGATAATCAGACAGTGGAAAATCACTCGTGTCTGATAAAATCACATCCCATTTTGTGGGATCCTTCACTGTATGCAAAGCATAGTCTTTCAATTTAGCTGGCAGATGCTTCTCACGCATGCCACGTCCTAGTTTCTCACAGTCAGGTTCAACCGTGTCACTTTCATCAGTCTCTGAGATCTCAGTTTCTCCAAGAGTTTCTCCAGGATTTTGATTGGTATCAACGATACTTGCATCATCACGTGCAACAGAGGTACCACCCACAATTTTCTCAGGGACTACCTTCTCAACGGTAACATTTTCAACAATTTCCAATGTCTCAATAGCCGATCCTTCAGAGTCATTAGACAAAACTTCTTCAACAATATTCTCAACAACAGCCTCTGTAACAGCTTGTTGTGACAACAGGTTATCTATTCCAGGTGCAGTAGGTTCACCATCTTCATCAAAATATCCAAAATCCTCAAGATCATAGTGTATATCAGATTCAAAAGGAAATGTATTCTCAATAAACACCACATCACGTGATACAAATACCTCATTGGTTTCTAAATCAAAGAGATTCCAACCTTTTTTCCCAAAAGGATAACCAATGAATACACACTTTCTACTTCGTGTATCAAACTTATCTCCATCTCTCCTCTGCTTATGCGCAAAAGCAAGGCATCCAAATACTTTTAACTCATCATACACAGGTGGTTTGCCGTATATGAGTTCGAAAGGAGTCTTCCCGTTCAACAGTCGTGAAGGAGTCCTATTAATTAGATAAGCAGCAGTTAACACGCTCTCACCCCAAAACTTAATGGGCAGTGAGGACTGAAACAACAAAGATCGAGCTACATTCAGTATGTGGCGATGTTTTCTTTCAACTCTTCCGTTTTGTTGAGGCGTTCCTACACATGACGTTTGGTGTATTATTCCGAGCTCTCTAAATTCTTTTGTAAGTGATGTGAACTCAGTTCCATTATCACTTCGTATGACTTTAACTTCCTTCTCAAACTGTCTTTTAATTAAGTTAATAAAATTCCTCAAAGTCTCACCCACTTGTGTTTTGTTTCTCAGCAGATAAACCCACACACCTCTCGAATGGTCATCAACTATGGTGAGGAAATAAAAGGAATGGCACAGAGTTTCAGTTAGATATGGGCCCCATAGGTCGCAGTGTAACATTTCAAAAACTTCATCTTTTTTATTCTCACTTGAATGAAATACAGCACGTGATTGTTTTGCTTTCATACAAGTACTACAAACCGAAAAATCTTTAACTCTTTTACTAACTACTGGAAGCAAATCAAAAACACCATTAGATGGATGTCCTAGCCGTTGATGCCACACATCTTCAGCCTCATCCTTATTCAAACTAAACGCCTTAATGTTCGTCAAACGTCAGAAGAAGTAGAGCCCATCTCTAAGCTCCCCCACTCCACTCAGGTTCCTCGTTGTACGGTCCTGAACCACACAACCTTTGTTAGCAATTTGCATAACCACATCTAAATCCATTATCAGTTGTGAAACTGAAATCAGATTACATTTCAAGTCAGGCACAAACAACACATTTGCAAGCTTAAATTCTGTATCAAACACTGCTGTTCCTTTTTCTTTGGACAAACTATTTGTCCCATTTGGCAAACCCACCATACAAGGCAAAGCATACTTCAAATCACTTAACATCTCTCTATAACCAATCATATGATTAGAAGCTCCCGTATCAAGTACCCAGTCAGAAAAGAAAGGCTTACCAGACAAACGTGGGGTCACACTTTGTTTTTCTTCAAGCATCTTTATCAGGGTTGTCCACTGCTCGTTGCTCAAACCCACATAACCGTTCCTTTCTGCCTCAGTACTTGTTTCACCTGCACTATGAACAAGTGCTGCGTTTGCTCAAATCAAACCTCCGCGGCCACGCCCAGTTCCACGAACAGAGTTACCATGTCCCGTTTGTTTCGACCTTTCTCCCCACCAAGATGGATATCCTATCACCTGGAAACAAGTTTCAGTTGTGTGTCCAGTCTTTTTGCAACTAGCACAAACAAGCTTGTTCTTGTCTTCAACGTTTCCACCTTGATTCTTCGACTGAATCGCAAACGCGACTTGTCCACTTTGATGATCTCTCTCTCTCATCACAGTATCGATCCTTTCAACAGACTTCACCTTTGCATAAACTTGATTCATGTTAGGCAAAGGATCAGTGCTAATTATTGTTTGTCTAACTCCTCCATAAATCACATCATTCAGTCCCAAAAGGAATTGATGAATTCGATCTTCTTCTCTTCTTTTCTCAAACTCTGCAGTCAAATTACAGCTGCAAGTACCGCAACGACATGTCGGTGCCGGTTCATAGTTCATCAAGTCTTCCCACAAGACATGCAACTTACCATAGTATTCAATGACACTCTGGTTACCTTGTCTGCATTGTGCCAGTTCAGCCTTAAGTTGTTGAATCCTCGGTCCATTGCCTTCTGAGAACCGATCATTTATCTCCTTCCATAACTCTTGTGGATCTTCTTTGTTAGCAAGAGTTCTTCTCACCTTTGGTTCGACTGTGTTCAAAATCCACAGCGTCACCATCGAGTTCGCCGACATCCAATCTTCGAATTCTGGATCTGCTTCACTTGGCTTGACAACAGATCCATCAACGAATCCGTACTTCTTCTTGACTCGCAATGCCGTCCGCATCGCCTGAGCCCATTCTTCAAAATTATCACCATTAAATCGTACCTGTGCAATCACTGCACCAGGATTTTCATTCGTAGCCAGTTGAAACGCTGGGTTCATTGGTTTTGCAAGTTCTCTTCCTTCTGTAGACATCATCTCTCGTTCTGTTACAGAACCAGGCTCTGATACCATGTGAAAAGATGAAGCTACAGAATTTTCTGTGTGTCTCTTATTAATCATCGATGATGGTTTTATACAAAGAGGAAAACCATTAACCCTAAACTTGCTCAACACTCGCATAATATCTTCTACATAATTACATGTTTCCTAAACTCATTTCCTTGATATCATAATCATATATATACAGAATATTATTTAGACTTCCGCTCTCATAAGTCTTCATTGTCATATTTGGAAACCGTCTTAATACCACATTCAACTTGTTCCAGCGACTTTGCTCATGCTAACAAAGGTCATGGCCACATAAGATTTGCTTGATTAACAAGTGAATGTAATACCAGATAATATGTTACTGGTTGTAACAAAGACAGTATCGTTCTATTTCTATATTTGTTCCGAGAAAGTTATTAGTTGAACATAATTCCACTACAGTTTCGTTTTGTCTGATAAATAAGTCAGGCGGTGGAAGCATTGTTCGCTTAAGGGTTAGAAATTTATGATTTCTACATCCAAATCTGGAGTTCAAATCCCAGAGTTCTCAAAATATGTTCAACAAGTTATGAGGTGTTATAATATGTTCAACAAGTTATGAGGTGTGTAACAGGATATATAATCCTGGTTTACTTCTGGTTTAATGTTTTCAATAATCAGAGCCGTTTTTTGTAAACCGAAAATTACATTATATGTATTGTGACTAACACTTTCTAAAAATCAATCGAACAAATATCAAACATCTTCTTCTTCCTAATTCCCTCTGTGAATCATCTCCATTGCTTCTCACCATCAAATCTCTGTTCTTCGAACAATCTTTCTAATTTCATGGTTGTTTCTAGACTTGGATTTGCTCCTTCTTCGAATCTCTAACGGAGGTTTCTAGATCGAGATTATCGTTACAAGATTCCCGTTTCAAGGTGTTATAAGATGTTGCAGGATCTCGTTACGAAAAGAGCCATGATAATAATGTAATAGATATTGTGGAAAAAAAAAGTCAGAAATTTTTCCAATAGAAGTTATAGGTTTGTACTTGATAGCCATGAAATATGATCCCACATTTACATAAAAGTTTGATTTTGATTATTGCACATAGTCTTCGGCATCTGATCGGGTTATTCGGGTTTCGTGTTATTCATGTTAGGAGTTTTATAGAAACCACTGATTTTCAGCTCGGTTATGTTTGAGTTTAATAGGTTCGGTTCAAAATCAAAATTAACCTAATGTGGTTAAGTTTTGAACCAGAGCAGTTCCTAAACTCAAAATTCAAAAATATGTATATGTATCTGATGTATTATAAGTACAATATATACATTGTACATCCTATTTTGAGTAACCGGTTGGGTTTTGGTTTCTCTAACCAACAAACCCGATGAGAACCAGGTTTTATGGTTCGGATTTTTGGTTTCGGGTAAAAATACCCTTCGCAATTTGCGCACAAAAAGTATATATGATTTTTTTGCAATGGAGATACTGAATAGAGTTAGAAACGTTTTAATAGGAATTGCACGAAATATGTCAATTAAGATCAAAGATAAATTCTAATAAAACCATTATAGAGAATGGAAAGACTCACAGTTTTTGTAGTTGAGTCAAATTTTGAAAGACAGGAAGTATGACCCCACTTAACCCTTTTGATTGTAAATCTCTGTTTACATGACAAATCACAACGAGTTTAGTTTAAAAGACTTTAAGAGACACAAGCTATAGCTGCAAAGTTGTGTCCAAAGGAGAGTTCTTACAAGGAAATTATTCTTGGGGGAGTAGACTTATTTGTAAAGGTAGTACATTCTACACCTTTCCATTTCCATAGTTCAGGGAGGCAAGGATCTCCTTCCCAACTGATTATGTTCAACTTATAGGCAGCTTGAATATTCTTGATAGCATCCACTGATATAGAGGTTAAAAAGCCAAACAATCTTCATAATAAAGCCAAAAAATATATTCATATATCAATGAAAAAGTAGACAAAATTGACGTACCATCGTCTGGATGTGTTTCTGAATATGGGAACTGCAAAACGTTGTAAACCTCATAAGCGTTAAGTAATGGTGGAAGTGTTGACTTCTTTGTCCTCACCAACTCCATTTGGCAAAACTGACCATCACATTTATTTGGTAAGGAATTATATATGGTTTCGATCTGTAACTTCTTCGGACTATATGCAAAATTTGTAATGTTTTCATTCCATACTAAGTCGAATTCCCTTGTATCGTTGGCTCTAAGTTCTTGGATCTCGGCAAAGTGAAGATAAACAACAATATTATCGCTCGGGTTATCTGTAAATCCGGAAAAATAAAATGGTTCACTGGCATTTGCGGGAGTTACAGCGGACCTAGCTATAACTTGTGGTAGCTGAAAGGGATTAGAAGAGTTCACAGTGAGTGTGGTGTTTATTTCTTTTTCATGGTCAAAAAAGTATTGGGAAGACCATTGACGATCGTAAATATCATCGGGATACCTGTCATTATAAGTAATAATTTGGTTAGTGATAATTATCGTCATAAAAGTGAAACGTTGAACTTTTTTTTAGTACAAGAGAATTTATGAGAGTTAACATACCGCAAAGATTTCATTTCATATTCGGTGTTATAAAATACCCGACGTCTGAGTTGCAAGGAACCTGGTAGAGTAGAATAAGCATCATTTCTTAAAGGCCTTAGTTCCAAGCTTGATATGAAAGGTGTACTTGTATCTGTCTTCAAAAGGCAGATCTGCACAAAGTTTGACTTTGCCATGTGAATGATCTCAAAGTCTTGTTTTTCACCGTAATCCGAATGCACAGAGCTCCAATAATTAGGGCCAACATAAATATCAAATTTTGGATATATATTAAGGCCATCATAATTTCCATATCCAAATCCAGCTCCAATTAGATAATTGATGCCTTGCTTCACACTCAGATTATAACAGTGTCTTGCTCCTTCTGGAAAATATCTCACAAAATTATACTGTTGATACTCGTAATCCCATTCACGTGCGATCCTACCGCGTATTCCAGTTTGGATGAAATGAGCATCAGATGAGAAGTTTAATTTGGTTGTTGGTTCTATATATGGAGACTGGTTAGGGGGTAACCCACAATCCAGGCTGATAAATCCTGATAAATATTCAAAACACACATATAAACGCCATTCATAAGTTTAAATCTTCTATCGTATCAAACGATATTTGTCATATGTTTGTATCAACATGAAAACAAAGATACAGACAATAATGTTAACTTTGTAAACATTGGAATGCCTATATACCTTGTTGATCCTGAGCTTGAACAATATGTAAAACAAAAAAACTGAACATGATCAGGAACCCTTTTTGTCTATCCATTTTGAGTCTAACTCGGAAGAGATTTCTAAAGAAGTTCAACGCTTGTAGATAACTTTAAAAGTTGAACATAACTATATTAATAAGTCCTCAGAGATTCGACAAAGTCTCAAGAGGTGACATGATAAATATATCCATGTTTTGTAAACAATATTAATACTGACAAGTTGATTAAAAATAAAGATCCATCACAATATTCGACTAGCTAGGCAAATGTCCACACGTAGAGTCGTCGTGCCTACAACATAATATTTAGGTTATTACACTTCTTATGAAATTGCCTCGGTTTGTAATGCAACATGGTGTTCATGTACGATAAGGCTAACCTACTTTGTTTATTATTGATTTATTTGACCGTCCTATATATTGAGAATTCGACTTTCAAACTTGTGTTCTTGACATGTAACTGAAAACAACTCCCTCATCTCTCACGCTTTTTGTTAGAATGTGATTTAAAACAATGCATACAAAGTTTTACAAGTTCCTTGAAAGCAGTTGGATCCCAAGTACATCTTGGTAAGGTTTCCTAGCGATCCACTATCTCAATTTGTTGGAGAATCACATTGAGACAGAAAAACTAGAGAGATTGTTACCCACGAAGAAGATTATAAAGTATAAGTTAAATAAAAAATTTAATATCAGATAACGTGGTTCCAAGCATATCGAAATAACAGGATTCAGTATAGAATATTTTGGTGATAAAAAATAGTGTTAATACACTAGAAAGATACTAATTTTACATTTAATTGCTAATCTAAAACACTTAAAATCATTTAACGTGGTTCCAAGCATATCGAAATAACAGGATTCAATAACTCTTTCCGCTTCTTTTTTTTCTTGTACTTGAACGACTGGCTCTCTAAACTTTTTTTTTGAGTGTTTTTATAGCTCACATTTTCTATGAAGTCTTCTAGATCGTCCTCAAGGTTTAATTCACATCAAATCTTTTATATAATCCTTTTCTACCTAGATATGTATATCAAATGATATCATATCTTTATCTTTCCAAGAAATTTGATATTCATCATTCCGAATATTTCTGAGTTGTTAAATAATTCATATCAACATTGTTGTTAAATTAACTCCACATCATCAACTGATTTTGTCATTTCTTGATTTATGGAAAGCATTAATCCTATTTGAAACAAATCATATGTTGTTCTAACAATTTATGTCCAAACTGTGTCTTTGGAACTTACCTTTCAGATTTCTCATTCTTCCATTTTCTGTGTCAGCGTTGACATTTCTAAATGTTGACATTCTCTTACTCTTAGCCAACTCTCAGTAAATGGTATTGATAGATCATAATTTTGCAAACTGTACTTACAAATAATAAGACCAAAAAAACGGCTCAAATGTATGTTAGCCACGTAAATACAAGAAAACTCATTTAATATAATAAAACTGCAAGCTAGCACGGTACATCATCATTACCCAGTCTTCTGTTTTCTTATGGCAACGGTGACAACTCTCATAAGTGGTATTGGTTTTCTATATAGCATAACCTGTTCTTACTTCTTGCAAGAAGCTGAAACTAGAAAGTGATCGAACATGAAAAGTCTTCTTTTGACGTTGGCTATAATTGAGATTTTCTCCGTTATACACCTTGTTCAACCACAGAATCAAGACGGTAATTTGAGTTTTAATAGCCATCAGCAGAATTTTGTTGTATTTAAATTTAATTTTATGTTTTTTATTTGTTTTCTCCCATTTCTCTTTATGATTGACCAGGATTTATCAGTTTGGATTGTGGAATGCCCATTGGCGAATCTACTTATACTGATCCTGATAGTGGATTAGTATTCACATCGGATTCGGCCCTTATCCAGACTGGAAAGAATGGCAAAGTCGACAAAGCTTTCGACAACGTAAACATAAAACCATATTTGTTTATGAGATACTTTCCAGAGGGCCTTCGAAACTGTTACACTCTGAATGTCACACGAGACGCAACTTATTTCATCGGAGCCAGCTTCTTCTATGGAAACTACGATGGTCAGAATACTTACCCAAACTTTGATCTCTATCTTGGTCCTAATAAGTGGGAGACAATTGATTTGGAAGGTGATAAAACCGTTAGATGGATTAATATGATCCACATTCCACGATCAAGTTCTTTGGAAATCTGTCTTGTTAAGACAGGAACAACATTGCCATTGATATCAACCATAGAAATACGACCATATGGAAATGATGCCTATGGTCCTCGTCCTAGTTCGCTGCGTCAAAGATACCGGGAGTTTTTTAACGGATCATCTAGCAATATAAGGTAAGCTCTATTCTTTTTATCTGACTCCTTATCTTCTAATATTCCATGAGTACCAAATTGAAATGATTGTTGGTAGCTCATTTATTTTAGTTGACTTAATTACCATGTCATTGTGTTGGTATTATTATTATGATACAACAACTTTCTCATAATGATGAAGTTAACTATAAAATGACAATGGAGAAGAAGTAACATTTGTCATTAGTCATTCCTATTCTGAAAAGCCTTGATGAATGTTTGATTTTTTTCTTTTTGTCTTTTCCAAGATAATCTTTTAGATGTAGCATGGGTTCTTCTTTTCTATCTCACTCTAATCTTTTGTTATATTCTTATGTGAGCTTTTTATGTTTTGCCAACAACCATTAAGTGATTCTCTTTCCCTCTATATATAGGTTTTTAAATAGTGTGAATGAAAGAAGAGTTGTGTCTTGTTAATGAACATAGTCTTTCATTCATTATTCACATACTTTGTACATATATATTTATATTAGTAAAATCATATTTTATTAGTGTATATGAACATTAAAATCAAAGACTATTGTATGGAGAGTAAGATGTTGACATCAAACCCGTTCCGATATCTTTTTGTTTATTCGGTCCATCATTGTATCTCATTATATATTGAAACCATAAACCATACATTAAACTTAAACTATAATAGCTGGATCGTTAATATTTTAATCACACTTACGAAAAATAGTCTTACATTCTCCCACTTTGTCGTTGTATTAACTCAATGGTCCAACATCTTATAATGCACATCTTTCATTAAGTTCAATATCTTTTGAAGTGCCATAAAATTAGAATTGACCAAATGAGGTGATCCCGTATCTTTTATTGCGATCAGTTCTCTTCCATCTCCACAAACCAATCTCAATTTTAGTATTTCTTTAATATTTGAGATGACACTTTCTTCCTCAGATTCTTTTATGTTTAGATAAAACTATATTCTTATGTTATCTAAACATTACATATGCATATCATCGTGATAACATATTTAATTTATAGAAAATGCACATATAACTTTTATAAGATTCAAATGTGAATATCAACTTTACGATAGCATAGTTTTAATATATCAAAGTCTTTTCAATAGTGTGAGGAAAGGGAAAGTTGTGTCTCTTTAATGAACATATTTTTTATTTATTAATCACATACCGTATACATATATATTTATATTAATAAAGTCATAATATATAAATGTATATGAACATTAAAATAAGAGACTATAGTAAGAAAAGTAAGAGAGTTATCATCAAACTCATCCTAATATCTTTTATTTGATTTAGTTCATCACCTTCTTCTTTTCTATATCAAAACTATAAACCGCTTATCAAATTTAAACTATAAAAGTTGGATCGTTAATACTTTAACCACACTTACAAGAAATAGTTTTACATTCTCTTATTTCTTATCGTAATAGAATTTTTTGTTGAATAAAATTTAAAATTAAAAAATAAACATGAACCATTTGGTTCACATATATTACAGGTACCCTCATGATATCCATGATCGTATTTGGACTAAGAGTTCCGACTTGGAATATGAAGAATGGCGTGTAATAAACACAACCCTCAATATAAGCACTCCTGGAATCTATAATACACCAAAAAATGTACTTGCGACAGCAGCAACACCTTCTAATGCCAGTTTGCCATTAGAAATCTACTGGTCCGTACCCCCTAGTGCTGCAGTTTACTTGTACCTTCACTTTGCCGAAATACAAGCCTTACGAGCCAACGAAACCAGGGAATTCGATATTTATATCAACGATAACTCTAGTTTTTCAGCTTTTAGTCCGCCCAAGTTAGAGCAACGTACGCTAGCATTTACAGCATTTCAATGCCCTGGAGGAAACTGCAAGTTAGGGCTACAAAGAACGAAGAAATCAACTCTTGCTCCTCTGATCAACGGTATCGAGATTTATAATATCATTGACTTTCCATTGGCGGAAACAAACCCAAATGACGGTATCTCTCCAAAAGTTTAACTGTTTAAAATTATAATAATTATATTCTTTTTTAATTCGAAGTAATTCTTACATCATCTAATTTTTATGTTAGTTGCGGCAATCAAGAATATCAAAGATACTTATAGGCTTACTGACATCAGTTGGCAAGGTGATCCTTGTGTCCCTCCAGAAGTTTCCTGGAAACATCTAAAATGCAACTACGCAGAAAAGTCACCAAGAATAACTTCCTTGTAAGTTAAAATTCAGAACACTGTCTCTTACATGAATATCTGACATTTTAAGTGATTTATGATCTATTACTAGGAACTTGTCATCACAAGGATTGACCGGTAGCATAATACCAAGTATACAAAATCTAACACAACTTAAAGAACTGTGAGTATCTGCACTCTTGTCTTTTAATATGCCATAGAAACAAATGAAAGTATTTTGGACTAAATCCAGGGACCTATCTAATAACACCTTGACCGGAGAAGTGCCTAAATATCTTGCTAAGATGGAATCGTTGTTGGTCATGTAAGTTGTTCAAAAGTGAATATTTCCTAGCGTTTATGACAACATGTTTATAAATGTCTTCTCTTTTTTATGCCCTAACAGAAACTTAAGCAATAACAAATTAAGTGGTTCAGTTCCTCAAGCCCTTCTCGACAGAAAAAAAGTCAACGGATTTTCGTTAAAGTAAGATTGAAGACAGTAATTAAATATCATTTTGATAACTTAATGCAACAATTTTTAAGCTATTGACATTTTCATTACCGCTTGTATTTTTGTGTAGCGTTAATGGAAATCCAGACCTTTGCAGTGTTAGTGCATGCATTAAAAAGGAGAAAAATACATTTCTAATACCTGTTGTCGCATCAGTAGCTTCTGTTGTGGTTGTGGTCATAGCCATCTTGGTTTTCATTTTCGTGCTCCGGAAGAAAAAAGTGTCTTCAGGTCAGTTTACTAGCAGCTAACATCAAATAACTATAAGATTATCAGCGTCATAGTTCATTAGGATATAAACCTTATGAGGTAATTCAGAGATCATCGGTTTGAATCACGGTCCTGTCTAGAAGACGTAGGGTTTTTGGACTTGAAATTCCAATATTCAAAAAAAAAATAACTATAAGATTTTATAATTCTAGTTTTCCTATTTTCTAATATTTTAAAATAGCAATGCACATATTGAATATGTTTTAACCTAATATTTTGAATCATGCAGATAAGAAACCTACAAAAAGTGTGCCAATAGAAGATGGTGGAGATTCTTTTGAATCAGAACCATCATTTCTAACTAAAAACAGAAGATTTACTTATGATGAGGTTACAAAGATGACAAATAACTTCCAAAGGGTTCTTGGTGAAGGAGGATTTGGAGTTGTTTATCATGGTCTTATAGATGGTTCTGAACAAATAGCTGTTAAAGTGCTCTCTCAATCATCCGCACAAGGCGACAAGCAGTTCAAGGCAGAGGTACATACTTATTATACAAATATATTTGTTTCTTTTATTTTTGAGATAATTAATAAGCTGATGGATTGCTTGACAAGTAGGTAGAACTTCTTCTAAGGGTTCACCATATAAATTTAGTAAACCTTGTTGGATATTGTGATGAAGGAGAACACTTAGGTCTCATCTATGAGTACATGCCTAATGGTGACCTAAAACAACATTTGTCAGGTAAAATAACTTGACAATGACACTATATATGTTGTGATTTGAATATCAGTAGAATAGCTTTTCTTCAGAACAAAGATGAATTTACATTTTGTGTTTATGTTTGATTACAGGAAAATTTGGTGGATCTGTCTTGAGTTGGAAAACTAGACTAATGATAGCTGTGGATTCTGCCCAAGGTTTAATCTAAACTATTCTTAATCATATTGAGTTTTGAGACAATGGATCATATAAATTTTCATTATCTTAAGTGTATTTAATATTCACATCTGCTTTATATTATTGACATATATTGTATATTATGTAGGGTTAGAGTATTTACACACAGGATGCAAACCGGCAATGGTTCATAGAGATGTCAAAAGTTCAAACATTCTATTGGATGAACATTTCCAAGCTAAGCTAGCTGATTTTGGACTTTCAAGATCTTTTCCTACTGCAAATGAAACATATGTATCTACCGTTGTTGCTGGCACTCCTGGATATCTTGATCCCGAGTAAATATTATGACATTTCATTACAAATTCCCATCTCTTTTAGTCTTAAATGTTAGTGGATATGACTTTGTCTCTTGTCTTGTTTTGTAGATATTATCAAACCAATTGGCTGAGCGAAAAGAGTGACGTCTATAGTTTTGGAATTGTACTACTGGAGATCATAACAAACCGCCCTATAATCCAACATGCACGTGAAAAAACTCATATAGTAGAATGGGTTGGCTTTATGCTTCATAAAGGAGATATTACAAGTATTATTGATCCAAAACTTCAACAAGATTATGATAGTGGTTCAGTTTGGAAGGCTCTTGAATTAGCCATGTCTTGTGTTAACCCTACTTCTGTTAAAAGACCAAACATGTCTCGAGTGGTAAATGACCTAAAAGATTGTCTTTCATACGAGACTTCAAGGAAAGGAGGAAGTGTGGATATGGATTTGAAAGATTCTATCGAAGTGAGCGTGAACTTCGACACTGAGGTTATCCCCAAGGCACGCTAGTTTTGCATCGCGTGAAAATATGGTAATTGTGAAATTTTCGTGAATCCGCAAAATTTGTTTCATTGAAAAGGTGTGCTTCAAATTGATTGTCTCAAATTTTACTAACATATTATTTTTGATTGGATTTGTGTTGCTGAAAAGTGGATTTTTTATCTTTTCAATGGGAATGGAGTTATAATATTAATTTTCTTTGAGCAGTTTTGGTTTGATCCAAATTTAGTCTATTAATTTTCACTATAAATTACAACAAATACTCCAAAGCAAGTAAAAACACAACAGATCAATATAAAATTAGTAAAATAACTAAAATGATAATATTTATTCTCTATCAAACGCATAAACCAATACTACTGCCTCTATCTACCTCTGTCCATGCCCTATTATTCCAATAATTTAGTTATTCTCATAATAATGATAAATTTTATTAAAAATATATATTTCGTGTGCTACATAAAATCAGCTTTTCCAAATTGTTATTTGTGAACAAGTTGAAAAATGCTTGGTTCAGTTTATAGCAACGTCTCTCCTGCATATTAAATGTCTTGTTACCATAAAACCAACATAAATATTGAATACATTTTGAGTTAGACGTCGTAACCAAATGCACCATGTGATGAGTTTGTTGTTTCCAAAACTTATAACTTAGTATGGTTTCATAATTTACTCAAAATACCTCTGAACCCGATTAATAGGAATGTCTTAATAGTATGGTATGGAAAACAATAGAGTTTGCTAAGTATTAACCATGCATGAACTACCACAATACTAGAATCTCCTTAAGGTGTTGGGTTATCAAATAAAGTATGAGTCAGATCTCTAATAATAAAATAGATTGTGATTTATGAATGATGAAGCAATGTTAGCGTCAGATATGGTTTGGTAGGATCACATGGTAGTTTGATAGGGTAGGGACTACCGCATTGGATTCGTGAACTTCTACTTATAAATCTTCACGACTAACACACGGCTACATGCTAATGGTACACGTAGTTATTTTAATAAATTTATAAGACTACTTCGGATTTAAGGCTGTGGAGATGATCCATCACATGGGAGGTGTTGGATGCTTTGAAGAGTGGCAAGTGTTTTCACTAGGTCCTGTTAAACAATGTTGGTTCTCTTTCTTCCAACAAATCTTTTTTTCTTTCTTCCGACAAATTTATTTCAAAATATGTTTTTTTTTTGTCAAAATATAGATGTTCCAAGTTCTTGCCAAGATATAATTTGGACAGTGTTTAAGAATGTGTTAGCGACAAAACATGGAAATCTGATTCCTAACATAGATCATAAAACTGCTAATATATTAGTTTATAATATAACTAGAATCATGTCTCTGCTATGCAAAGATAAATTAAATGTTATTTTATATTATATATTAAAAATATTAATTTTTAATAATTTTTTTAAAATTTTGTTTTAAAATATTAATTTACAATAATATAAGAAGATAAAACTTATTTATAAAATTAGTTTTATAGAAATAGAGAAAAATAGAAAGATATAAAGAAGTTTTAGGAGTTGTAGTTATTTTTTTTAAATAATTAATTGTGCATTAAAAGAAATAGAAAAAAATGGATATATAATATTTTTTTATGAATTAAATTATTAAAAATATTAAATTATGTAATTTCTAATTAAAATTAGAAAAATTGTGAGAATGACACGTAACATTATGTTGATGTGTCAAAAAAAGAATAATTTAGTAAATATAAATATAATATTGTAAATTAGCATATGAATCTATGAATAATAAATCAAGATTATTTGTTAAAATTATTTATATATTATTTTAATATATGACGCATAATTTTTTGGTAAATAATTTTAGTTATCGAAAACATCACTGGACCGTCTAATATTGTAGAATCATTTGATTTTTCAAACAACAGTGTTCTCACTGTTACTAAATTTTACAGTAGGCTCCACGACATGTTCAACTTCAACAAATATTTCCAGACGTATAAAGAAAAATAAAAGAGCCACAGTAACCACACAGATATATATTGCTATTGTTTGGCGTGTGCGACTCCATAATTCATCTTTTATCAATTTGTCTTTTAAATTTTCAAGAAACATTATAATATTGTTATTGACATTAGTGTGTTTTAAGGTGGTGAACTTATTAGTAATTTTAACTTCGGTTTAGCAGATTCGCTGGTTTACGTGCTCCGATGATTACGGTAATTAAATGGGTCCCACAGTTAAACGTCAGACAAGGACACTCGATAGGATTCCATGTGGTGGTCCCCATCTTAGTCTATCACTCATCATCCAATCCCAGCCTTCAATTATACATACTTACTAGATGCTAAATTCATCAAAAATTGTACGTATATGTGACAACTTAAAACTGTATTTGCTGAGAAATTTTGTATACTAGATGAAATATAATGAAATAGCGTTGAAATATGAAGTATCTTCGGTCGCTTCAAGTCAATGAGTGATGAGTTCACTATTAAGTATTTCATATATGACCCGTGACGGCGTGAACATTATTATAATCACTTGTGCTAATTCCGATTAAGGTCTAACTAATGTATATGTTTTGAATAAAGAGACAAAAATATAATATAAAATTAAAAAAAATATTATAATTTTGTTCTTTATAGTACAAATTAAAATTAAAATATCTACATTCCATGTGTTCAAGAATATGATATTAAGGAATAATATTAAATTGGTAAAAAATTAGAAATCCAAGTTAAACTAAACAACAAAACTTAAGATATTACGTAAATTGTCAATGATGGAAGTAAAGCAAAAAAAACATTGTGTTTGAACAATGAAAATTAATATGGCCATTAGAATAACAAATTCATATACTAAAACTCAATACATACACATAAATTGTTGTCAACTTATCAGATAGGTCCGTAGCGCTACAAGGTTGAGCAATTTTAAAGGGTGAAAACTATTGATAGCAACTTAAGAGTGGTCGTCCCAACGCGCTTTAAAGGAGCAACACTCATGTAGAGGAAAGGGCAAGACCAAACATTTTAATAATGGATTTGTACATAACTGCACATGACTTTTGTACACGAGACAATACTCATTATATACTGTCTATACATTTACTCTATTTTATACTACTACATTAGTACTACACTTACATACAAAATCTGTAATTGTATTTTTTCATAGTTTCTTAAAACTATAAATCATATTTAGAGAATTAGACAATGCTATAATTTTATGAAAATAAAAGAAATAGAGGATATAAAAAAAAGTTTTTGTAAGATAAAGATAGAGAATATTACAAATCAAGAAAATAAATAAAATAAAAATATTATAAATGTAATATATATACCTCTTCAAGAGTCTCTTCTTCATCCTCTGCCTTCTCCCAAAATCTCTCTTTCTCATAATGGCAATGTTGAGTTTGGTTTTATTTGTTCTTACAATTATTACAAAATCTGAAGCAAGAATCCCAGGAGTTTACAATGGTGGAGGTTGGGAAAGTGCTCATGCCACTTTCTATGGAGGCTCTGATGCTTCAGGCACCATGGGTAATATATATCTCTATCTTCTCTTACACCAAAATCACTACATTTACATTTTTATTCTCATTAATTTAAACCTAAAGTTCTTATCTTTATGTTAATTATGTACCACATTGTGATAAAAGCTAAAATCTTATGATATTAAATCTTCTTGACTATTTTACCCTTTCAAAACTCTTTTGCTCTGTTTTTTTCATCTCAGGAGGTGCTTGTGGTTATGGTAACTTATACAGTCAAGGTTACGGTGTGAACACGGCAGCTCTAAGTACAGCTCTGTTCAACAATGGTTATAGCTGTGGTTCTTGTTTCGAGCTTAAATGTGCGAATGATCCTAAGTGGTGTCACTCAGGTAGCCCTTCAATCTTCATCACTGCAACCAATTTCTGCCCTCCAAACTTTGCTCAGCCTAGTGACAATGGTGGCTGGTGCAATCCTCCTAGGCCTCACTTTGATCTTGCTATGCCTATGTTCCTTAAGATCGCTGAGTATCGTGCTGGAATCGTCCCTGTCTCTTTCCGCCGGTAAGTGAAGCAGTTTTATTACCATATTCAGTTTAAACCTCTAGGATAGGTTTGATTGGTTACTTAAATTGGGATTAACATGGTAGATTTAGAACTTTGGGGTGTGAAACATTACATTTAAGAAGTATTACGGTAGGGTTGAGAAGTTTTACAATTTGATTCTGAACGATTAGGGTTAATGCCGGAAAATTAAAAGTTTGGGGTATTAAACTTAACATTTTAGAACACCAAGGGTACAGTTGAGAAATTTTACGTTTAGATTCTGAACGACTTGAGTTCGTTTCGACAGAATTAAAAAATTTGGTATAATCAATAATTTAGAAGTTTTACGTTTGGATTTGGAATAACTTTGGGTAAATGCGGTTAGAAATTAAATTTTGTGGCATTAACATAACATTTTAGAAGTATAGGGGTGAGATTGAAAAGTCTCAACGTCTTTGATTATTTTGGCGCGACTCGGTGTAGCATTTATGTCGGGTCTCTCGTACGCGTTTAATTTATCAAATCTAAAAAATCTCAATTTCTACAAAAGGACGAAACTGTCCTTCCAACAATCCCTTTTTAACCTATCAGTACCATCGTAAATAATTTAAAAAAATGGACCCAAAGTCATAGTAATAATAATGAATGGTCTCTTTGGTCAACACGCGTTTTCAAACTTTTATCTGAATGACGTAAATGCCTTTGTCTTGTTTTCTTTTATTACAGTGTGCCATGCCGGAAGAGAGGTGGAATAAGGTTCACGATCAACGGTTTCCGTTACTTTAACTTGGTTCTAGTCACAAACGTCGCTGGCGTCGGTAACATAGTGAGGTTAAGTGTGAAAGGAACACATACTCCGTGGATGAGCATGAGTCGTAACTGGGGACAAAACTGGCAATCTAACTCAGTTTTGGTTGGTCAGTCACTTTCGTTTAGGGTCACAGGCAGTGACCGTAGAAGCTCAACGTCATGGAACATTGCTCCGGCGAGTTGGCAGTTCGGTCAAACTTTCATGGGAAAGAACTTCAGAGTTTGATAAAGGGCAATATCGGAAACTCATATCTATTATTATGTTTCTACTGTTATTATTATAATTTCCAGCCGAAGGCATAATTTGAGAAATTATATATATATTTCATGTTTTTTCCAAGACCAATAAAATTCCAAGTTTTCTACCTCTGATGTTTTTTTCCTTCTTTGTTCGTCCGGGAGTGTGAAACTGGAGAGTGGCGTTTCTAGCGTGTGGGGTCTTAAATGTTTAATGAGTTATCTTTTGGGGTAAAATCATAATTTCGTTAAAGTAGAAGGAGCTGTAAAAGAAGCAGTAGTAATAGCTGTGTTTGTAATGCTGCTTCTTGTAGACTTTATAGTAACAATTTATATATTTATTATGTTGGTACAATATATATATATATAATCATGTAGGTATATGATCTTTATTCTCTTACTACAATATACGAAATAAAAATAAAGAATTCATCGATTGGTCATAAATATTTGAATTATCTAAGAAAACGTTGGGTGGATGAGAAAAAAAAAATCCTGGGTTTTTATATGGGACTGAGCTAAAACAAGAAGATGATAGTGAAATTTTGTACAGAAGCCATGAGATGATTACGAAAGCATTAATATTGGCTTGTACCAATACCATTGAATATATTGTTGGTTATCAAAGAAAAGGGTAAAATCGGAAAAAAGAAAAGAGAGTCACATCAAAAGGGAACTGGGGTCTACTTAACAAGATGAGATAGGCACATGGGTAGTGGGTTCTTTTTGTTCCCTCTCTACTCTAGATTCTCTTTATTTTTCAACATCTATAATTTTGTGAATTGGTATTATAGAATAACCAAGTAAACCCAAAAAAGCCCATCGTTGAGTACGAAATGCTAAACTAAAAAGTTGAAGCCCAATAAAGCCCATTGTAAACCCATGTTTTAATCGCCGCCTCTTTGTCCAAGTTCATCTCCCGGACAAGCTTTTATGGGTCAAAAAGAGAATTTAGATCGAACGGTTCAACCAACAAGAACAATAAAAGTACGACTCTTCAAAGCTGGTCAATTCTCGAGACTAGTTCAAAGTCTGAGTGCTTCACGAAAACAAAAACTACGACTATACAGAAGATTCAATTAAATTTTTTATTTTTTAATTCATTTTTTGAGCAAAGCTATACTCTATACGAATTTAGTTGCAAGTTAGGTCAGATCAAAGAAGTGAAGAACGTTAGATCACAATATAGACGGCTCTTATCTCGCCACGTCATCATTACTCATCTTCTTTTAAAAAGTCTTCAAAACATTGTGTTGACTAGCTCGGATTTGTGAGAAGAAGAAGATGAAGTGTTTTCACTTCACCAATGGTGAGAAGAGAGGAGACGAAGGAGGAAGCAGCGTCGTTTCAAGAACTTCAAGACTCTCTTGGGCTAGGTCTCTAAGTGTAGCGTCATCATCTACCTCCGACCCAACTCGCCGGTCTGAGT